>JARHVA010002072.1:2537500-2842713 GCA_037957365.1 Torreya grandis
ATACATGCATGTTATCCTATTTCATTATCTGTGGAAATTTGGGAAGGTTTATGGTATAAAAATTACCTTTGTTACATCTATTTTTCTCGTGGAACACATTTTAATTAGAATGAATTTTTGGAAATAACCTATTAATGAAACTTATGGAAGCTGACTATGTATGACAGGTATTCAGATTTACTTATTTGAATTTATTTATTTGGGCTCAGTTATTTGACATTATAAACATTTTTGTCTTTGGCATTTTGGTTTCAAGAACATTTTGGTTGGTAATTTTGTGTTGATAAAATATTCTTCAGATCCTTTCAGTCAGGAACTTTATTTTTGGTAGTTTTATTATGGGGACATTTTTGTCTTTGCAAACTTTCTCTTTGACAACTTTCATTTAGATACTTTCAATCAAGAACTTTATATTTGGAAACTTTATATGACAAATATTCCCAAATGACAATCTCTCCAAATAACATTTAGGTCTTCAGAGACTTTCATTTGAGAACTTTCACTTTGGTAACTTTCTATGATAAATACTCCTGAATAATAGTCTCACCAAAGAACATTTAGGTCTTCAGAGACTTTCAGTTAGGACACTTAGCTCCACAAATCAAATGATTTATCCCAAATACAAATACCAACTCTAGTCTAAAACCACATAGTGACAAGTGGCAAAAATAATAGCACCGTGGCAGCCCCTAAATAGGAAGCATTCTATGTGGCATGCCCACTAAGCCTAGGTGATCAAGTTCAAATTAAATTAAGGTGATGAACTTGTATAAATTGGTGATTAATAGCACACGAATTGAATATGAATGATAAAAGGCTATAACATTAAGATATTAACCAAATCCACATCCATTGATTATTATTGATCTCAAGCATGTATTATTTTTATGAATTCAAAACCCTAGATGGGTTTAAATAAGCTTTAATTTTCATAACAAAAATACCAATCCAACCATTATTAAGATCTCAAACTCTATTATCACTGAGAAACAACAATGGTGTATTCATATAGATCATTCAGAGGATCCAAAGCACCATCTACATTCTCCATCAAGGATTCAATAGAATACATGGATACAGTTTTTGATGCAATAATATTTGATAGTATCCATCATAATTACTTAGATTTATCAGAAGTCATACAGAGCATCAACCCATTCACTTGTAAGGAAGGCATCTCTATATAGGAGAAACAAGTTGTAGCTGACCTATTGTCCTTCAAATGCTAGCACTCCATTATGTAGCTATGAAACCTAAACTCATGCCATGCATTGACTTATTACAAGACTTATCCTTTAAAGGGGGGATTACAGATGCCAAATTATTACACTATATCAAAAACAACACTATCATCAGCTACATATCAGGTGAATCATTCCAAAGGTACTTAAATTTACCCATTTTAGATGCCACCTTTTATTCGTATAGCATGGTTGGTTTGAAAAAGAGCAACAACATGGAACAAATAGTGTGAAAATGGTTTCTCCTTGGATAGACATTTTCACTCAAAGAGGTCACTAAGAATCTTGTGCTCATTACCAGATTTTGAATGGGAATCCACATTGGCATGGCACTATTAAACCATCTATATGTCCACCCAATCATCTACTTCCTTCATTTGAAACTAGTACCACTACTTGATATTTTGATCCCCTTAGAATACACTTTTGCATTGGGGAAGATTATTAGTGACCACTTGTAGGAATTGATAATGCACAAAGATAGGAATCCCCGAGGTGGAAATTTTTATATGATGTCATATATTTTAGAGTATTAATGGGCATTATTTATAGACATAATGTGGCTTTGCGGGATCCAAACCCCAAATACATTAAGAATAGAATATGTGATGTCTACTCATTTGTTCATACCTATGCTTATATGAGGAACATAACAATATTTGTATAAGAATTGTATCCTCAAGTCTAGATGGAAATTCATGGTGAACTTTTATCCATAATATCCAATAATGTCACCAAAATACTTACAAATTTTGGTGATTATTGGTTATACCCAGAATTCAATATTATAATGGTCATTGGACACAAGGTTTACCCCATTCACCTTCCCAAATATGTCTTAGAAAAAGTGTCCAAGTAAGAGATTACATATCAAATGTGGAATGGGATAGATGAGGACCTAACTAGGATCAAAAAGGTCACCTTCCATGTCTCCCTTCTCATAATTGGGAGGATATGACACACATATCTCAAAAACTTTGGATAGGTTGGTGGTGCTAGGAAAGCTTTTGCCTTGGCTACTTTTCCCCACAAGGATTAGGACCCCCATAGGAAGAGTGAAATAATGAGTTCACAATTTGGGCATTCCATACAAACATGATCTTTTTGATCATGACTTATTATTTCTCAATGCAAAAGATGATGAAAAAGTCAAGCAAATGTCTAGGAATACTAGTGTGAGTGAGGACTTACTCAGGTTGATCCAAGTGAATCCTTCCCTTACACTTGGAGAAGCAAAATTTAGAATACCTCCACCAGGGGGATGAAATTCATCAGATTTATAGAGTAGCAAACCCTTCCATCAACCACAAGATCAAATATAAGACCCAAAAAACCACCCATTATGATGATAACTCCTCACCAAGAGCAAGAGAAAGGTGTAGAAGAAACATCAATTATTGTTATGCAAGTAGAAGAGGAAAATCCTTGATTTTAAATTGAATTGAGTATAAAAAAACAAGTAGAATAATTAATTTAGGTAGAGGACAACACTACTAGGAGATAATAAGAGATCATTTATTTAGAGTCTTATGATGAAGACCTTGCACATACTATGGTAGCTCCAACAACCACAACATTCAATATGACTCTTCCCATTCCTACCTAATAAGTGACTGATTTTAAGTTAGAGAAGATAATAATATGATATAAAATAAAATCTAAGATAGGAAGGCCTTAGGAAAAATACATAGAGGGATTAAATGAGTAGGCACAACCTTTAACTGAAGGTGAACCAAGACATGAAGTGGATTAAGAAGAGCTATAATAAGTTAAGGTCTTAAACTTGCAAGGACTGAAAGGAAAGGCACCCCTTGGGGGTGACCAATCAGGTAAGAATGATCCCACTACTCCCCTTGGCTACTCTCTTATTATTTCATTGCCAATTATCTCTTCTTTTCCTTTGCTAATTATATCTTCTTTTCCTCCTATGTCATCACCTCCATCTATGCCTATCTTCACAATTGTTGATATAACTACTCCTTTAGTCTCCATTTCTATTTCCATTACCACCAATCAACCCATAAACCAATTGATAACATATTCTCCTCAATTTATTTCACCAATTCCCTCCTTAGGAGTAGTACAAACCACAATAGTGGTGGTTACCAAAAGAGATCTAAAGAAGAAGCCAGTCTACATTGCCCATCCAATGCCACATCTAGGAAATGTAGACAGGTCTAAAATAATATGGCCTTCAATTCCCAAACCAGACCTTAAGACTGAGCCTATAAAATTCACCCAGATAGAATCACAACCATTAGACCCATCATAGTTGACCCTTTCAAACTAGGCCAAGGAATTATGAGCATCAGCTTCTAAGAGGCCAATATTGAAGATCACCAAACTAACCACTATGAGCTCACTCTTTGATAAGTCAATTGGATCCATGCAATGGGTGAGGAAGAGGAACATATAATACAACATTGGGTAGAGATTAATTCTAGAATAAAAAGAGGAGATATAATCTCTTTCAAAAAGGGAATATATGAAGAAGGGTCAGTCCCCTTTCATTGAGGAGTTTAAGTCCTATATGGAGACCCACTTAAGAGCATTGATATCAATGCATGAGGGCACTAAACAAGTAATAAAATAATTGGAGTAATAACTAGAGGCCCTTAGGGAACAACAATAGATAATCCAGATTCCCTCTATAATAGAACAAGATGTTCAAAATGTAGCATTGAGGCTATATGATATACTAGATACTATTCATTCTTTGAGGGCACAATTGGCTCCCTAGACAATTACAATAACTATTTTTTTAAGGTTCTTAAGGAAGATGAAAATATACTAATTTTTTTGGATTTGCATACTACCAACAAGGCATTCAGCCATTTTTTATTTAATGCACCCCTAGAGGAACCAAATGCATTGAGTATAGTGGTCATCAGGACCCAAGAAGTTAAGGAATGGGTAATTTTTGTTGATGCTTTAGTCATAAAGATCACTAAGTGAGAGAAACACACAGTGAAAATTCAGAATGAACTAAAGTTAACATGTACATGGGATAGCATTGGGAAGTTGGTAGTTAGTTTTGGTTTTGACCAAATGTTACATCAAGCTTTAGATAATTTCAAGCATAATTTACAAGGATTAACTTTAGAATATATTGAGGTAAAATTGAGTTTGATGAGTAAGAAAGACATTGTAGTGGAAGTATTTTGGGTAGGCTTTCAAGCCACTAAATTTGATCATGAAAGGTTAATATCAAAAATAAATAGGGTGAATAAACCATCTCTTTTATGCATGAGCATAATATGGGTGAAACATTCTAGTGGATATAAACACTATCAAGAAATAAAGGCTAAGAAGAAGTCAACTCTGACACCATCTACTAGTTTAGTATCCCATACTCCACCTAATGTGCCATTTACAACACCACCTACCACTTTGATACTACCTTCCAATTTAGTAAGTGCATCAGCTTCAACTACCACTTCAACTTTAGATACAACCTCTAGTATAAGACTGACCACCACTTCAGTTCCAACCATGATAATGAGCACTCCCATGCAGTAATTAATCAAGCCTTAGTTAAAGGCTAATTTTATATAATTTTGCATGTATTTATTCTGTTATCCCCAAAAATGAGTGACATTTTTGGGACAACCTATGAACTATTTTGGTTTAATAGACCAAAATCATATCTCCCCTTTTCAAAAATTATTTTGGGCATTCAAATCCTTCATTTTTCAAAGCTTTTCCAGAAATCTACAAACTCATCATGCTTGAAATTAGTAGGTTCAACAAGTTCAAAGGCTTCTATAGATGAGTTCAATCAAAAGAACAAGTTTCCAACACTTAGTCATTTTTAGGATTGGTTCAATGCCTTGGTTCAACCAAAAAATGTTCATCAACAAGCTTCTAAGCAAGGATTGAACCATTGAACCGTTGAACCTTGAACCATTTTGGTTCAACAGGTTCAATGGGTTCAAAGGTTCAACATCATCAGCAAGAGTTAAGCACTTTGTCAAGGTTCAAGGTTCCACGACTTCAAACACTTAACAAAAAATAAAGGCTTGAATCGATTGAACCGTTGAACCTTGAACCATTTTGGTTCGATGGTTCAACAAGTTCAATGACCAAATGGTTCAACATGTTTGGTTAAAAAGATCAAAAGGACTTAGCCAAATAAAGAGATTGAACTAATTGAACCATTGAACCATTGAACCAAGTTTGGTTCAATTGGTGGGTTCAACTGGCAGGTTCAAGGGGCTAACCTAGGGCCGAAATAACAAATGCCCTTGCGGAGGGTAGTAAACTAGAGGCAAGTTCCCTTGCAGAGGGTGCCAACATTAGTTCAAGGGTCAAAGAGAAGACAAAAAAGATAGAATTCCTTTAGATTTGTTCAAAGGCTGATAGGGAACATTTCCTTTGGACTTTTTGTCTGAAGGAAATTATTAAGTGAAAGAGTCATTAGACTTCGGGAAGTGTTTCCTCAAAAAAATGGTTAAGGCAAAATTCCTTTAGACATTTTGTCCAAAGGAATTCACTTGGGAGAAAGCCTGAAGAAATTGAAAGGAACAAAGGGCTAAGGAACAAAAGCTTTCCTTCAGACAAATTTCCTGAAGGAATTCCTTCTAAATTTTTGTTTGAAGGAAAAGCCTACAAAAAAATGCCTAATGGAAAAAGACAAAGTGCAGTAGAAGCTGCCATGTGTCCCTTATAGAGTCGAAGTGGAAGCTGTCAAGTGTCATCTATTGGGACATAGTTTCTAATAAGTTTCAAAGCTATGGAACATGCCACATGTTCCGTTATAACTCAGTGGAAGCTGACAAGTGTCAACATCCATGGTCTCTCCCTTTTGTGTCATAAGGATTATGGTGGGCCCCGAGTGAGTTGCTAAAGTCAAGTGGAGTGTGACAAGTGGCATCATCTATGTGAATCTGAATGAGTCCCAAATGTTTCTATATTGTTTTTAAATAAGAATGGAATCCACCACATGTCATCTTTTGCAAGACTCTCAAAAAATTTCTAAAGCTTCTATAAGTTAAGAGGAACATGCCACGTGTCCCGTTATAACTCAGTAGAATGTGACAAGTGTATGCATCCGCATTCCCCTTTTGAATCTTCTCGGGCAAGTAGTTTCATGGATCCCATTTTTTGTAAGTTTCTAATAAGTTTCATAATAGTGTAAATTGCCACGGCCAAAGAAGGAGCCAAAGGAAGAACCAAGTGACTAGCTGAAAAGAGAGCCCGAAGACTCAAATTGCTACAAGGGAGAGAGGAATGAGACCAAAGGACCAGAAATATCTTCAAAAGAGTTATTTCCAGTAGGTGAACTAGTGGATCAAGTAGACTTCTAAGCACACCAAATCAAGGATGCATCCTATTTTTCTTCCATGAAGTAATGGCAAATTAGACAGCTACACAGACATCAAGAAAAGGACTAGACAGTCCATACTAAGGAAGAGACATATTAGATGAATCAACACACCATAGTTAAGATAGCTGCCATGTTCCAACATGGCCCCCTTGACAAAATTGAAAATGCATTCAAGGCATTGAATGCACAGCATGGGCCATTCCATGAAACAAAGCACCAAGTCTTTCTTGGCTGCTATATATTGTAATCTCTTTTATTATTTTAAGGAGATCTTCCCAATGACAAAAGAAAAACTCTGCCCAAATTGAAAGGTGAATACTGAGACTTTGAGCTCAGATTATTATTCATATCATTTTATCTAAATGAGAAAGCAAGTTGTTTGCATACTTTGTGTTGTCATAGCTTGTATCATTTTAGGAGATTTTTCTTATGTCTATCTTCTAAATGTGTTCTTGTTTATTTAATTTGGTAAGTAAAACTAGTGAAAGTAATCAAGAAGGTGTCTTGAAGCCAACTATGGAGAGACTTTATGCCCCCACAATTGCCTTTAGTTTGTTTTCTTTCTATATCTGTGTAAAGGACCTTAAGATGACTTTGTGCCCTCATTGTCCTTCTTATCTCACTCCTGGGCAGTCGAGGTGCAGACTTTATGCTACATCTCAGTCTGTTGGTTAATATGCCCTTAGTTACCAATTACTTTTACTACCTAAAAGAACTCATGTTGTTCCCTGTAAGAACACTTATGAAAGAAGAGAAGTGCCTTCAATGTTTTCACCAGGATTTTCTCCTTTGTTTGTGAACATCATCTCTAAAAGAAGAGAGATGGATGGTATATCCTACCCCTGAGTGTTATTTTCTACATATAGTTATAGTATATAGCTCCTCATACTTATAGGGAACCTCCCATTGATGAGCGGAGAGATTTGTCCCCTTTGGATGTGGTAAACCTGCACACGGGGCTGACCAATCTCCCTTACTATGGATGATAAGACCTATTTTGCTCAATCAAATAGCTGACTTAAAAAATATTCACCCAACAGTCTTTTTGGTGACTCTGCTGAGGATGTTACATGTAGTCCAAAGCCTCAAGTTTTAGATTGAAGCAGTCCCTACCCTTATCCATTATAGACTCTAGCGACTCCATTATGTGTCTTACCCATTATTGTTATAGCCTTACCATCATCCTCCATCTCCATTATATAATCTAGTCTGCAAACCAGATCCACTGAGGAAAAACAATAGTTTGAAGCCTCAAGCTTCAAGCTAAAGTAAGACTAGTTCTTTCTCATTTTTATCCTAGAATCTAGCAGCTCCACGCTATACAAGAATCTAGAAATCTCAAGGTGTTGTTGACCCTATTTTTGAGTTAATGCAACAGAGAAATTTTGATTTGTTTCCTCCACAACCTCACCTTCAACAAACTAGGAGTCTTCCTCCTACACATACCAGGTCACCAATACAAGGCAAAGCTTCTTTTTCTATTGTTAGTAGAGCTTTGCCTATCCATACTCCACCCAGATTTGTGATCCCACTTCTACATAATCAAATCATGGCTCAAGGCCCCTAGGGTAATTCTTTTGGTCCACTTAATTTGACTCCACCTCTGCATGAACTTCCACACAGCTCAAGAAAGAATTTTCCCAAATTCTTTGATGATGAGAGAGTTCACCCTGATGAACATATTGTAGCTTTTAGCATAGCCTATGGTGTGATAGGCATGGAATTTGAGGATGTGGCAATTAGGCTTTTTGTGGAAACACTACAAGGTGCTGCTGCAGACTGGTTCTACCATCTGTAAGCTATGTTAGTGACTAACTAAGACACACTTAAAGCCAAATTCAAAGCAAGGTTCAAGCCTGCAAAAGATGCACATGCTTTGCTAGCCTAGCTCACACAAATGAGGGAGCCTCATGAGCCTATGAGGGATTTCATTGCCAAGTTTGACAAACTTAAGAACATTTGTCTTGCAATTGCTCAGCCAACACCTGAAAACCTCAAATTCTTCTTCATCAACTCACAGCTACCTGAAGTGAGTTTTTTGCTGAGACGAGATAGACACATAGACCTTGCTTCTACTCAGGACTTGGCTACTAAAGTGGAAGATGACCTTATCTTGATAGGAAAGATAAGGAGAGATCCAAATAGAGGTAAATCCTCTTCATCTTCTAAGTATCCATCTACATGCACCACTGATCAAATGGTGTAAAAGCTAGCAAATGAACTACTAGCCTTGAAGAGATAAATGGCCCAAGGTATGTCTACTCCTCCTAATCAGGATATGCCAAGGAGGACATTTCAAAATCAGCCATATCAAGCTAATGCTACCAGAAATCAAAGGAAGCCAAATCTTCCTCCCCCACAAAGGAACCTTGCCCTTAAAGCACCTCCAACCAACTCAGCAGTTGGATATTTGGAAATAGAACATGTTTTCTCTTTCCAACCTAAGTTTGATCAATAAAATGATGTTGATCTCTTCATGGAGGATCAAGAAGAGTCAGTTGGTGACTCCCACATTGGTTTCCTAAATTACCAAGATTAACCTAAAAGTAAAGGTGAAGCAGTCGAGGGATCATATGTTGTGTTCACCCGGTCCAAGAACCATTTAGCCCAATAGGCTAACAAAGAGAAGATAGAGGAGCAACCTCAACCAACATTTATAATTGCTAAGCGTGGAACCACTCTGCCTTTCCAGCCAAAGGACCCAGTGATTGATAGAAAGGTAAGTGCCTCAAATATCCCTACGCCTTCTACTTCAAATTTGTAGGCTAGTCCTCCCCCTCCCATAAACCAAAAGGATGAACTCCCATCCTCTCTTCCTAGTCCATTTTAGTCATTTGACATAGTCTACTATGTCAATAAAACTAAAATTCAAATGACTAAATTTGAAATCCTACAAGCCAATCCTAAGCAGTTGGGCAGGTTGGTAGAGTGTGTGAAAAATACAGCCATACCTACAAGACAAGAGATTAGAAAGGTAACTCATGATCCCCCAAGGAATATGTCCATCCCAAATAATCTTGTCATTACTCCTCCTGCTACCCCTAGGAAAATAGAGCCTTTCTATGTTTCCCTATTGATAAACGGTCACAAGATGAGTAACTACATCATTGATTATGGTGCATCTAACAACATCATGCCCACCAAAGTGGAGAATCTCTTGGTCTCACACTGACCAAGACATTTGAGAGATTCTTCTCCATGGAGAACAAACAAGTGCCACTATTGGGGCAAATCAAATGCCTAATTTACGTTTGTAGCATTCTCAGAAAAGAGAATCAAGATGACATTCTTGGTGGCTGACATCTCAGCCTCATATGGCATTTTGCTGGGATTAAATTTATACAAGGATGTGGGTGGCAAGTTGAGCATGGACCTATCTGAGGCAAGGATCCCTGTCAAAGGTGTTATGAAGAGGCTACTCCCTAAAAAGGAAGCAAAATATGTTGTCACTCAGACATCAGTACCTGAAGCTTAGATTCTATTTGAGTCTTCAGGCAGGGGTAATTATTTTTTGTCCATAGAGGATGTTCACATTTTTACAGATGAAATTATTGTAGGTGACAATCCAAATATTGATTCAAACAAGACATCAAAAGAATTAGTAGGGTGTAGTACAAATGAAAAAGCATTTTCCACTTCTAATGAAGAGAAATCTAATAGAAGATCAATTTTTTATGATGTTTGGATCATGGAATCTAATGGCATCAATTCCTCTATCGGTACTAGAGCTAGGATGATGTTGATATCTCCTCAAGGAGATATTCTTCCTCCTTCACATGAGTTGCAGTTCAGCAACACCAATAATACAGAGTTTGATGTTGACAATCAAATCATGTGCTAGACTAAACCAGAAGAACAACAAGCTATGGTAGTAGACCATACTACTGCATGCCAAAGTTAGGAAGAGGAAATATTTGCCAAGAGAGAAAGGATTTATGGTTTTCATATTGGAGACCACGTCTTGCCATGGCACAAGAAGAGAGAACCAAAAGGAGTGCACAAAAAGTGTGATTCCTGGTGGAGAGTTATATTTACCTGTCACCGATTCTAGGGACAAAATGGTTTCTTGCTAGTTTATCAAGATGGAATGCCATCATCATTATCTCACAATGGGTAGCATCTGAATCACTTCAATTCTTGAAGTATCAGATAAGGTCACTTGTACATATGTACATTTGTATAGTCTTTAGTTCTATTTTGTGCTTTTTGTTTTCATTTTTTGGAGGCTTTATTTTTGGATAGCATGAATCCATAGCCCAATGGCATACTTTAAAGGCACTAGAGATTCTAGTTTCTACTCTCCTTAGATTCTCTAAGTTTTCAATTAAAGGAAGTTCCCCAACTAGAGCCAGCTGTTGTCCCCAAAAATGAGTGACATTTTTGGGACAATCTATGAACTATTTTGGTTCAATAGACCAAAATCATCTCTCCCCTTTTCAAAAATTGTTTTGGGCATTCAAATCTTTCATTTTTCAAATATTTTCAATAAATCTACAGACTCATCATGCTTGAAATTAGTAGGTTCAACAAGTTCAAAGGCTTTTGCAGATGAATTCAACCAAAATAACAAGTTTCCAACACTTAGTCATTTTCAGGATTGGTTCAACGCCTTGGTTCAACCAAAAAATGTTCATCGTCAAGCTTCTAAGCAAGGATTAAACCATTGAACTGTTGAAACTTGAACCATTTTGGTTCAATAGGATCAATGGGTTCAAAGGTTCAACATCATCAGCAAGAGTTAAGCGCTTTGTCAAAGTTCAAGGTTCCACGGCTTCAAACACTTAACAAAAAACAAAGGCTTGAACTGATTGAACCATTGAACCTTAAACCATTTTGGTTTAATGGTTCAATGGGTTCAATGCATTTGGTTCAAAAGATCTAAAGGACTTAGCCAAATAAAGAGAATGAACCGATTGAACCATTGAACTGTTGAACGAAGGTTGGTTCAATCGGTGGGTTCAACTGGCAAGTTCAAGGGGCTACCCTAGGGCTGAAGGAACAAATGCCCTTATGGAGGGAAATGAAATAGAGGCAAGTGCCCTTGAAAAGGGCACCAACATCAATTCAAGGGTCAAAGAGAAGACATAAAAGATATAATTCCTTCAGATTTGTTCAAAGGCTGATAGGGAACATTTCCTTTGGACTTTTTGTTTGAAGGAAATTATTAAGTGAAAGAGCTATTAGACTTTGGGAAGAGTTTCCTCAGAAAAATGGTTAAGGCAAAATTCCTTCAGACATTTTTTCTGAAGGAATTCACGCAAAAATAAATCCTAAAGAAATTGAAAGGAACAAACAGTTAAGGAACAGAAGCTTTCCTTCAGACAAATTTCAAGGAATTCCTTCAAAATTTTTGTCTGAAGGAAAAGCCCACAAAAAAATGCCCGATGGAAAAAGACAAAGTGCAGCAAAAGCTACCACATGTCCCTTATAGAGTCAAAGTGAAAGCTACCAAGTGTCATCTACCAGGACATAGTTTCTAATAAGTTTTAAATCTGTGGAACATGCCACGTGTTCCATTATAACTCAGTGAAAGCCGACAAGTGTCAACATCCATGGTCTCTCCCTTTTGTGTCATAAGGATTGTGGTGGGCCCTAAGTGAGTTGTTAAGGTCAAGTAGAGCATGACAAGTGGAATCATCCATGTGAATCCAAATGAGTCCCAAACATTTCTATATTATTTCTAAAGTAGAGTGGAAGCTGCCACATGTCATCTTTTGTAGGACTCTCAAAAAGTTTCTAAAGCTTCTATAAGTTAAGTGGAACATGCCACGTGTCCCATTATAACTCAATAGAATGTGACAAGTGTCTGCATCCATGTTCCCATTTTGAATCTACTTGGGCAAGAAGTGTTGTGGATCCCATTTTTCATAAGTTTCTAATAAGTTTCATAATATCAAAACTTGCCACAACCAAAGAAGGACCTAAAGGAAGAACTAAGCGACTAGCTAAAAAGAGAACTTGAAGACTCAAATTGCTACAAGGGAGAGAGGAACAAGACCAAAGGACTAGAAATATCTTCAAAAGAGTTATTTTTAGTAGGTGAAACAATGGACCAAGTAGACTTCTGAGCACACCATATCAAGGACGCAGCCTATTTTTCTTCCATGAAGTAATGGAAAATTAGATAGTTGCACAGACATCAAGAAAAAGACCAGATAGTCCATACTAATGAAGAGACATATTAGATGAATCGACACACCATAGTTAAGATAGTCACTTTATTCTAGCATGGCCCCCCTGACAGAACTAAAAATGCAATCAAGGCATTAAATGCACAACATGGGCCATTCCATGAAACAAAGCTCCAAGTCTTTCTTGGCTGCTATATATTGTAATCTCTTTTATTTTTTTAAGGAGATCTTCCCATTGATGGAAGCAAAACTTTGGCCAAATTGAAAGGTGAATACTGAGACTTTGAACTCAGATTATTGTTCATATCATTTTATTTGAATGAGAAAGCAAGTTGTTTGCAAACTTTATGCTGTCATAACTTGTATCATTTTAGGAGATTGTTCTTATGTCTATCTTTTGAATGTGTTCTTGTTTATTTAATTTGGCAAGTAGAACTAGTGAAAGTAATTAGGAAGGTGTCTTGAAGACAACTATGGAGAGATTTTGTGCCCCCATGATTGCCTTTAGTGTGTTTTATTTTTGTTTTTGTGTAAAGGACCTTGGGATGACTTTGTGCCCTCATTGTCCTTCGTATCTCACTCCTAGGAAGTTGAGGTGGAGACTTTGTGCTACATCTCAGTCCACTGGTTACTATGCCCTGGTTACCAGTTACTTTTACTACCTGAAAGAACTCATGTTATTCTCTGCAAGAACACTTTTGAAAGAAGAGAAGTGCCTTCAGTGTTTTCACCAAGATTTTCTCCTTTGTTTGTGAACATCATCTCTAAAAGAAGAGAGATGGATGGTGTATCCTACCCCTGAGTGTTATTTTCTACATATAGTTATATTATATAGCTCCTCATACTTATAGGGAACCTCTCCTTAATGAGAGGAGAGATTTGTCCCCTTTCGATGTGGTAAACATGCACACTAGGCTGACCAATATCCCTTGTTGTGGATGATAAGACCTATTTTGCTCAATCAGACAGCTGACTAACAAAATATTCACCCAACATATTTGAGCTAACCATAGCTAGTTAATCTTTGTTATATTTATGTTATAATTAGCTAAATTATTTTTCCAACATGCACACATTACATATTTGATGTAATCTATGAATTATAACATACATTTTTATATTGAACTGGAACTTAGGTTCTAGTTATTTAGATGTAATCTAAATTTTCACTACTCTTGGAGGTTGAGGTGACCCCTTCCCTAAGTCTTTAAATACTTGTAAAACCCTCTTTCAAAGTGTTGGAGTTTTTGTCAATATACATTAAGAAATAAATCCATTGTTTGTTCTTTCTTCTTCATTTTCTATGCTATTTAAATTTTAACTTCTTTGTCTATATCAACTCAACAATTTTGAAGTGTAAAAATGCTATGGATAAATATGGTTATTTTAATTGATGAATGTTGAACTTAGATGTGCAATAACTATTGAAGATTAGTAAATTTTATTAGTTTATGCAATTAGTATAGATTGATTTGATAATATGAGGCATGTAGGAGTATTTCCTTTGGTATAGTCTTCTAGGCATGTGTTATAGCTACTCTAGATAAAATTTTGGTCCAAGATGTAACCTCTCAAATAAAGGTATTTAATAACAACTCTAAAGACAACAACCTTCAGTTGAGATCACTAAGCTTCTTGTATTTATTTCCCTAGATAGATAATCGTGCTTGTTCATAAATGTGCAATAGCTAAAAGTGATAAACATTGGTCTTGAAGATACTTGTCCACCAAAGAAACAACCTTGAAATGACCTTTCAGAAACATAGAGCCTTTTTTATGTATTACCTTTCCCTCCTTTTTTATTTTATTTAAGATATACCCACCATAGAGTAATTCACCACCCATCTAACTCACTTAGTGTTTTATTTATTTTATATTTCATACATCCATCCATAAACTTGGTTAAACAACTTACAATCTTAACCTGTTATTCCACCAACTAGTTATTCTAACCACATACCCACAACTCATGCCCTGGAGTGGAACTTTGTTTCCATAGAGATATTAAAACATTAGAGGAAAATTCATTCATTCTTCTATGGTGTGCATAAAACCAACATCAATAAAAATAAAAGTTGACTCTAGAAAGAGGGCACACTTGTGTGTTTTCTCAATCGTAGAGGTTACTCACTATGTAGAGTTACACTAGAGACACCTCGAAAAGTAACAAGGTCTAAAGCCCAAGTTAGCCTTTTGGTTTGACCTTTTCCAAATCATAGGAGGCCTAGACTAATATTGATCACCCTTGAGGTACACCAATCTAGAACACCTTCCCTATTGAGAAATGCCTCACTCATTAACCATATTATGGCTCAACTTTGGTTAGTCAGATTTATTAATGCTATTCTTAGAGATCAACGTAATTTTCCAAGGAACTTGGAGAAATATTTTCTTATGTTTTACCCCTCAAGCAGGAGAATGGTAAAAAAACATATTAAATCTTTCAAGGATGCTCTAATATTAATTAATGTTAAAGAGGATAATGTTGCATACAAACTTTTTCCATTCACTCTACAAGATTTTTCTTATGATGGTATCTGAATTTGTAGGAAAATTCCATCACCACATGGAATGCATGTCAATATATTTTTATTGAATGATTTGGATTATTGAATGATTTGGATAAGTTACTAATCCAAATTTGGTATATTAGCATTTTAACAGCATGAAAATGGAGCCCAATGAATCAATTAGAGCTTTTAATGTAATGTTTCATAAGATGTACACTTGGATAAACATGGAATATAAATTGTAAGTAGAACTAACATTTAAGATGTATAAGAACACTTTGGATCCCATCACCCTAGTATCTTTGAAGAGAGATACCACTGCTAATACTTTAGCCTTGGCATATGAAGATGATATCAACATTGACAAGCAAATTAATCCACAACTCAATCTTTAAAATTTAGGGGACCAAACATTCAATAATGGCTTTCCATATTTGAATCAAATACCTCATGCTAATCAGAATGTCCCTACACTCAACCAAAATAAATTTTAAACTCTACCTCCCATGACACAACAAGCAACAAATAAGAATTATAGTTTCTTGAATAATCAATCACAAATAAATGGCCATCAGTAAAACCATCAAAATCAACATTTGGATCACACCAAAACAACATTCACTCAAGGTGCTAACTCCACCAAAGCTAAATTGGATTCTATCAAAGAATGGTCTAAAATTTAAGTGATAACTTCATGAATATTCATAAAAGGATGGGTAATACCACCAATCAAAAATATAACTAGAATTTTGGCTTTCCAAGATACAACATGCCCACCAACACTACAGAACATCAATAGTTCACTTTACCAAAAATAAATATCATGGAGATAGTTTTATTTAATTGGTGTATAGACTTAGATTTCATAAACCATCACAACATGGGCAATTGGACTATGTAGAGTTCTATGTATCCTTTGAAATATTTCAAATGGAAATGATCAGACAAGATGAAATAATGAATCCCTTAGATTTCCCTCATGAATCTAGCACCTCAAGTTTAGTTATGTTCTTTGAACATACGATTTTCCCTTCCCAATGAAGATGAAAATGTTCTTGAGGATAATTCTAATGAAGTTCAAGCATTTTAGTAGTTCAATAGGAACAATTACAATTTGAGGAATAAGCATCCTCTCACCACTTCTACTCTTCCCAATAATACAATTATTCCCCCAAACCCTAAAGTTGATAATAATCTTCCTCCCCCAAAAGGGATTGATCAACCTCAACATAGAGAATAAAAAAGAAAGGGGGGATATAATATTGTTGAAGATATGAAAAAGGTCAAGGATAATATCATTCTTCATGAACTAGTATATATCATAGAGCATAAGGAGCTCTTATAGAAGTCTATCATAGGTAAGTCTATTATAGAAAGTCCAAAACAACTAACATAAATGTCATATACCAAAGAAAGCCTGAGGTCCCTATTTTATTATTTTTATGTTTTTTCAATGTGGGCTAATTAGCTACTAAAAACAAAGTATAAGCAGCATTTTTAACATTGCTTAGAGATATGGATGGTTGGTTATGCACCGTTGATCAGGATTGATTGAGAGAACTCCTCTTTGGCTAGGGAGGAATGACCTGCAAATCACACTAACTCACAAAAAATGGATTAATAAGAATATGAGTGGGCTACCTAGTTACAACTAGTTCTGAGAAGTGGTATGCTTTCTCAAAAGATGTCAGCCCACTATTTTTATTTAAGATGAAGATAATAGATGAAATGGTTTGGAAGATACAAGATAAAATACAACTTTGATAAGATGAATGAGTATTAACTAAATTTATATTTTAGATAAAAGATAAAGATTAATTTAGAAAAATAGATTCATATTTAACAAAATAAACAAATATGAATTTGTTATTTTAAATGTTTTGCTAAATAAAAGATAAAATGGATTAGAAGATATAAGATAAGAGACAACTTTGATAAGATGAATTATTATTAACTAAATTTAGATTTTAGATAAAATTTAAAGAAAGAAATAAAGAGATTAATATATTTAGATTTAATAGAATAAACAAATATGAATTAGATTATGACTTAGGACTTTGGAGATGTCAATCCAAAATGATCAATATATATTTAGTAAATCGATGTTGATTCTTAGAAATATATATGATTTTAAATAAATGATAAATGAATAATTTAAATAAATAAAATATGATTTGATTGTTTTAATAATAAAAGATGAAACAGACAGCAGGAAAGATGAAAATAAATAGCAAAGAGACTTACCTTAACCACATTCAAAATCCACTGATTGTGATGGATGCCTCACATTTCAATATTTTTGTAAAATATCTTTGGATTTAATATCATGTAATTCTAATAAACTTCTGATAGAATTCCTCTAGCATTCTAGTATGAAAACGGTTACAATTCAAAATTTTAACTCAGAGTTTTTGTATAGAATTTTGATGCAAAAAAGGACCATCCCAAGGCAAAAGAATCCCTATGGTTAAATCTATATTGATCCAATAGAATTGATATTGATTCGGTCCAATTAATATCGATCTTGTTAAAATCTACCAAAGGTTGTTTTGAAGTTGTTTCAATCATGAGAAAGGTTAGGTAAATAAGATGTTAATTTGTTAGACAGGTTTTTGATGAGGATGAAGTTGTTGGGAGTTTAGATGGGTGGATTTAAAATAGATTTGATGGTTAGGGGATGGTTATGGGAGTTATTTAGGTAAATAGTAATTATTAAAATTAATTACCATGGGTGAATGGGGGGTATATACATAAAATAAACTTAAGTTGACATTTAATTATGAACATTTAGTTTCTTATACTTTAAGTTATATTTTATGTATATAATTTTAGGATGTTTGAGAGTGGTTTCAGACCTCTAGGAGTTAAGATTTTTTTTTTTTAAAAATGAAGGTTTATACCACATTTCAGACTTAGCCGATTTCAAGGTTTGTTTATACAAGGAAAGTTGCGACAAGTCACAACACTTTGTTATAGCACACTAGGGATAAAGAGATAGCCTAAAAATGGTAGAATAGGGCAAGGGTGCTAAATTATAGCATCTACAGTCCCTCCCTTCTTGCTAACCATTCAATAATTTGGCAATAATATACACAATTATTTGCTAGATTATGGAGCTTAAACTATTCTGATGCTAACCTCCATTTTCCAAAAGCTTGGTTTAACCCCAAATTCCATCCAAGAGGCATGTTTTGTAGATGTCTAAAATAATAGTGCCTATGATAGGAGAACTTAATAATGTAATAATATAGGCTGCATTAGATCCTCAAGTACAAATGACTATCAACATACTAGTAGTAGATATTTTTGAGGGGTATGGGCTAATATTGCACAAAGATTGGTTGAAGATGCTCAGTGGATATCTTTCCATGGACTTATATCACATTTGGCTTCTATGGAGAGACATTACCAACTAGATCAGGATCACTTGGAAGCCATGGATGAAACACCCTACTATAAATTAAAACACCACTAACAACAAATTAAGTTGTAAATCTCCTAGTCTTAGAATTTATATATTTACTATGAAGCATGAAATAGAGGAAGAAGTATAGGGCCCTTATTAATTATGGACCCTCTAATTCAATGGAGTGACATCCAAATAAGGATCAGATGTTGGTATTGAGTTGTTTAATATACAAGTAAAGAAATACTTAGCAATGTGTAGGCTCTAATTTCCATGCACCAATAATAGAGTAGAGTATGATGACCTAATTTTGGTATTGTAGTTATCCCTCAAGAACAACATCAAAGAACTATTAGTAAATGGAGACTCATAACTGGTGATTAACTAGGTCAAGAATAAGTATCAACATAAATTGTCATATTTAAATAAGTACAAGCACATAGCCTAGTATTTAATTGAATCATTTGAGGCTTTCAATATAGTGGCCATTATAAGACAAAAAAAATAACCTATTGACTCACTATCTAATTTATCAAATAATTTTCCACCCTTATAAGAGTCAAAAGTGTAAAAGCTATCTTATGTCTGGTATCTAAATTTATAGGAAAATTCCATTGACTCTACAAGATGTTTCTTATGATTGGCATCTAAATTTATAAGAAAAATCCATCACCACATGGAATGCATTTCAAAATATTTTTATTGAACAATTTGGACAATTTCCTAATCCAACTTTGGTGTATTATCATTTCAATAGCATGAAAAGGGAGCCCAATGAATCAATTAGAGATTTTAATGAAATGTTCTAGAAGATGTACACTTGGATAAACATGGTATATAAATTATAGGCAGATCTAACACTTGAGATGTATAAGAACACTTTGGATCCCATCACCATAGTATTTTTTAGGAGAGATACCAATGATAATAATTTAGCCTTGGCATATGAAGATGCTATCAACATTGATAAGTAGCTCAATCCATAGTTCAATCCTCAAAATTCAGGGGGCCAAACATTCAATAATGGCTTTCCATCTTTGAATCCAATACCTCATGCTAATTAGAATGTCTTCATATTCAACCCAAATTAGTTTCACACTTTACATCCCATGACACAACAAACAATAAATAAGAATTACAGTTTCTTAAATAATTAAGCACAAACAAATGGCCATCAGCAAAACCATCAAAATCAACATCTGGCTCACACCAAAACAACATTCACTCAAGGTGTTGACTTGACCAAAGCTAAATTGGATTCTATACAAAGAATGGTCCAAAAGTTGAGCAATAACTTCATGAATATTTATAAAATGATGGGTAATACAACCAATCAAAAATATAACCATAATTCTAACTTTCTAAGATAAAACAAACCTACCAATACTATAAAACATCAATAGTTCACTAAGTTACCAAAAATCAATATCATGGAGATAGTTTTGTATAATTGGTGTATATACTTAGAGTTCATAACCCATCACAGCATGGGGAATTAGACTACATAGATTTCTGTGCACCCTTTGAAATATTTCAAAGTGAAATGATTAGACAAGATCAAATGATGAATCTTTAATATTTCCCTCATGAATCTAGCACCTCAAGTTTAGTTATGTTCTTTAAACTTACGAGTTTCCCTTCCCTAGTGAAGATGAAAATGTTCTAGAGGATAATTCTGATGAAGTTCAATAATTTTAGTAGTTCAATAGGAAAAATTAAAATTTGAGGAACAAGCAAACTCTCACCACTTCTACTCCTCCCAATAATATGATTATTCCCCTAAACCCTAAAGTTGATAATAATCCTCCTCCCCCAAAAGGGAATGATAAACACCATCATAGAGAAGAATAAATCAAGGGAGGATATAATATTGTTGAAGATATGAAAAAGATCAAGGATAATATCACTCTTCATGAATTGGAACATATCATAGAGCATAAGGAGCTCTTATGGAAGTCTATCATAGGCAAGTCTATTACAGAATCTCCAAAACAATTATCACAAATGTCACATACCAAAGCAAGCCTAAGGTCCCTCCTTTCTTGCTAACCATTTAGGAATTTAGTGGATTTTGGAGATTCTTCTACTCTGATGCCAACCTCCATTTTAAAAAGTTTGGTTTATACCCAAGTCCATCTAAGAGGCCTATTTCATAGATAGATAAAATAATAGTGCCTATGATAAGAGAACTTAATGATGTAAGAATCTAGGTTGCATTATAACCTCAAGTACAAATGACTATCGACATACTAGTAGTAAATATTTTTGAGGGGTATCACCTACTATTGAGTAAAGATTGGTTGAAGATGCTCAATGGATATATTTTCATAGACTTATCTCACATTTGGCTTCCATGGAGAGACATTACCAACCAAATTATGATTGATTGGAAGCCAAGGATGAAACACCCTATTACATAGTATAACACCACTAACAAAGAATTAAGTTAAAAATCTCCTAGTATTGGAATTTATATATTTAATATGAAGCATGAAACATAGGAAGAATTGCATGGCCCTTCTCAATTATGGACCCTCCATTTCAATAGAGTGACATCCAAATAAGGATTAGATGCTAGTATCGATTTGTTCAATCTATAAGTAAAGAAATACTTAGTAGCCTATAGGCTCTAATTTCCATGCACCAATAACAGAGTAGAGTATGAGGCCCTAATTTTGGAATTGTAGTTTTCCCTCAAGAATATTGTCAAGGAACTATTGGTATATAGAGACTCATAACTGGTGATTAACTAGGTCAAGAATAAGAATCAACATAAATTATCATATTTAAATAAGTACAAACACATAGCCTAGTATTTAATTGAATTGTTTGAGGCTTTCAATATAATGGCCATTATAAGAGAACAAAAACAACCTGTTGACTCACTAGACACTTTAGCAATAAATTTTCCACCCCTGTAGGAGTCAAAGGTAAAAAAATTATCCATCAAATTGGTACCTTGTCCGTCAGTGCCAAACAATATTGAAAATTTTCAAGTGTTTGATGATGATCAACAAATCATCCAATTTTTGACCAATAGAAGATAGTTCAAGTCCCAGATAATTGATGCAGAGAAAGAAGCCATCTATGCCATGATGAATTGAATGAAGAGGATGCCATCCAAATGAAGGAAAATCATCTCCCATTATGTTGGTTTCCTTAGAAAGATCCTTTGATACATATCCTTAAGCACAACAATAAAGGCATCTCAAGGTTAATGAGTTTGAGTTCAACTCAAATAATTTGGTTGATTAAATAAACTTACACCTTTTTAATATTAGCTTAAGCTACACTCCAAAGGAGAGACAAAGGGTTAAAGACATGATCATTATATATAAGGATGTAACTACATGGATGTATGATGACTTGAGGACATTCAATCCTAGATTCATCACCCATACAATTCTACTCAAACAAGATTGTAAGCCATTTATGTAGAGGAAAAGATAGGATAATCTTATCCTATAATCATTCATATAGAAGAAAGTAGAGAATATGCTAAGCTCTTGGATGGTTTTTCCTATTAGGCATTCAACTTGGCAGGCTAATATAGTTTCAATCAGGAAAAAGAGCGATGAAATCAGGTTATGTGTCAACTTAATGAACCTTAATAAATATTCTAATAAAAATAACTATCCTCTGCCCTCATTAGATGAGGTGAAACAAAATATGAGTGGTTTTATAATGATGTCTTTCTTAGATGGATTTTTAGTATATAATTAAGTGTTGGTGGAATCAAAGGATAGATTAAAAATTGCATTTATCATAAAATGGAACTTTTGCGTACAAGCAGATGCCATTTGGCTTGATCAATGTAGGAGCTACTTTTCAAAGAGACATGGATCATGCATTACAAGGTATAATAGGTAAATGCATAATCATATACATGGATAACCTTACTATTTTATCAAAAATAGAGATGATCACATAAACCACCTATAGTCCATCTTTAAAAGATGCAAGAAGTTTGGTATTTCATTGAACCCCAAAAAGAGCATACTCAGCATTACTGAAGGTAAGTTGTTAGGCCACATTATTACCAAATATGGGATCACCATTGACCCAAATAGAATTGAGGAAATTTCCAAAATGATTATCCCAAATAGCAAAAAGGATCTCAAGTCCTTCTTTGGGAAGATTAATTTTGTGATATAATTTATTTGAGGATTTGTAGAAATTGTCAGACCCTTGAACGCAATTATTAAGTAGGATGCCAAAGTGGAATGGACACATGAAGCCAGGAAGTCTTTCCAAGACATTAAAAATGATATATCATAGGTGCTAGTATTGGTAAGCCTAGATTTCAATAGGGACTTCTTATACTCATTTGCTTTAGAGCATACTATTGTTATTGCACTTATGCAAAAGAAATAATAAAGTGAACATCCTAATGATTTTATGCGCATTAAATTAAATGATGCAAATCTCAAATACTCCTTGATTGATAAATAGATCTTTTCCATTATCAAATTAGTGAAAAAGCTCCAACATTATATTCTTAGGAATAAAACAATTGATATTGTACTAGATCTTGTTTTCAAGCTTATATTAGGATAGAACGATTTGGGAGAGCATAGGGGAAAATGGATGGAAAAACTACAAGATTTTTATATTGAGATTAAACCTACTAGGATCATCATAGGATAAGGTATTATTTAGTTGATGACTAAACCAAACCCACACATCACCATCAAAGAAGTTTTCCAAACATAAGTTTCCTATGAGGAATGGTATTTGGGTATCATTCAGTTCCTACTCATTGGAACATGTTCATGGGAGCTCAAGAGAGAGAAAAAGATATCCTTGAGGCTTAAAGTTGCTCATAATATGATAAGGAAGGGAATTATATATAAGAATAATTATGAAGACATCTATTTAAGATGTGTATCATGTGAAGAATCCCAAGAGATTCTAGAAAATATACATCAAAAGATTAGTAGCAGTCATCCATCTAGTAATACCATGTCGCATAAAATACTTAGAATGGGCTATTATTGGCCAACATTCTTCAAGGATGCTCACTCCCATGTAAGAATGTGCGATGAATGCTAGATTTTAGAAAAAATATAAGTTAATGCAGTAATGTTGCTATAACCTATGATCAAGGGTAGGCCATTTGCCTAACGGAGCTTATATTTCATTGGTGTTATCAACCTGAACTCTTCAATTGGGTATAAATTTATGCTCATTTCTATAGATTATTGCACCATATGGACTAAAATAGCAACCACCACAAATTAAATAGCACAATATGTGATCAATTTCCTTCAAGAGAATATCACAATCGAGTTTGGTACTCCCATTTCCTTGGTTTGTGATAATGGGCTAGCATTTCAATCAGCTAAATTTATAGAATGGGCCCATGATAATCAAATCATAAGTAGATCATCCTCTAATCACTACCCATAAGGTAATAGATTAGTTGAATCGACCAATAAGAACATTATTTATGCTATCAAGAAATATTTTGTGGATAATCCCAAAAAGTGGCATCTCTTATTAAAATGTGTGCTCTATGTAGATCAAACTTAGTATAATCAGGGTTTCAAAGCCTCACCATATCTACTAGTCTATGGGAAACAAATAGTATTCCCAGTCATGTTTAAATTTCCAACATATCAGTTCATGTAGGAATACATAGAAACCAATGATAGGATAGAGTCCAAATTATTGGATATCATAGAGATGGAAGACTCCAAGACTGAAGTTCTGCATAACTTCAAAAGGCATCAAGATGTAGTCAAAATATGGTTTGGTAAGAGAGCAAAATCTAAAGTATTCAAGATTTTTGACCTAATGCTTATATAGGACAAAGACCATGAAAATAAATGATATCATGATAATTTCACCTTGATATGGATAGGACATTATCATATCTATGAAATCTTAGGTAACGATGCTTTCCATTTGAAGGACCTCCAAGGTAATGAATTGACATATCCATTCAATGGAATTTTTTTGAAGTTCTATTATCTATGAGTAACGAAAGATGTTCTGGTAGAAGTAAGGGTAGGTTAAATTTTATTTATTAGTTAGTTTCCTAGTTTTAGTCATTTATTTTCATTAGAATAGTTCAATCTTTTTGGATTAGTTATTATTGAATTTTGTATTTTGCTTTAATTAGTCTAGTTATTTGTTTTAAGTATTTTCCTACTTTCTATATTAGTTTTCCTTTAGATTTTGTGGAAATATGAATGATCACTCCTAATATAATCAAGCATCAACCTGTGTGTTTTTAATCCAACATGAATCAGTGGGTGTTACACTTTGTACACCAGAATTCCTAATCCAAGTAAGCAATGAGAGAGTTAATCATGATGATGTTATGAAGCGAATGATTTCACTAGGGATATAAAATTTACTCCTACATCTCCATGAAAATTTATAAATCTTTTCTTATCTCCTTTGATCAAATGCACATTAAATGCTAATAATTTTTTGAGGTAATAATCATTGATGTGATTAAAGTTGACAGGGACAATCTGATGAACCCAATTATCCTAACATAAATTGAAGGTGGTCACCTTCTTCTTTATTCCATTTTAAAAATTAGAAAAATGAAATAATCCAAAATTTTAAAATAAAATCAAAAGGGATTAAAAGCCTACATTATGAAATAATATCAATGTACCGTGCATCATAGAATTATCTAAGGGAAAGGAGGAAGGGTGATCAAAAATATCTATGTCAGGGTTATGGATGCATGATAGTAGTAGAGTAATGCTTGATCTCCCCAAATTTATACTAACTTAAGGCCCAATTATAATGAAACCTATAGCCATCACATGTCTTTGCTAAAATCTTTTGACAAGGAGCAAAAGATATCACTTTCACACACACTAGTCCAAGGTATAGGTAAACTAAGTATGCTATATGAAGTTATCAAGAGTCTCTTTCATATTTCTAATCTAATCATTTATTTTATATCATGGTTCATGATTAATATTAGAATTTTGAAACCATAGATTATGAGTTCTTGAAAACTCAAGATTATTAACCCCTATGAGTCTCCATTTGTTGTATTCAACACACCCCACCTTACATTTTCTAATGGATAAGTAGTGACCCCTTTATTTTTAGAAGGTTTATTCATTATATGGTTTTACATTCATGTTAGCCTATTTAATTATCTATGGAAATTTGGTAAGATTGATGACATTAAATTACCTTTGTTACATCTTTTTTCCCTTGCAACATAGTTTCATTAGAATGACTTTTTGAAACTAACCTATTAATGAAAATTGTGGAAGTTGACTATGTCTAATAGGTATTTAAATTTAATTATTTGTATTTATTTATTTAGGCTCACTTATTTGACATTATGAACATTTTGGTCTTTGGGAATTTTTTGGTCAGCAACTTTGTGTCGGTAAAATATTATTCAAATCCTTTCAATAGAGAACTTTCTCTTTGAAAACTTTATTGTAGGAACATTTTGGTCTTCAACAACTTTCATTCATAGAATTTAGGTCAGGAAATTTATCTTCAACAACTTTCTTTGACAAATCCTCTTGAATGAGAATATCTATGAAGAACATTTAGGTCTTCAGATACTTTCAATCAAGAACTTTCACTTCAGCAACTTTCTCTGACAAATCCTCTTGAATGATAATCTCCTTGAAGAAGATTTAGGTATTAAAATACTTTTGGTCATGAATATTGGTTCACCAAATCAAATGATTCATCTTAAATATAATTACCAACTCTTGACTAAAACCATCTAGTGAGAAGTGTAAAAAAGAATAACACTATGGCACCCCCTGAATGAGTAAGCATCCTACATGGCATGCCCACTAAGCCTAGGTGGTCATATTTAAATTAAATGAAGGTAATAAGCTTGTAAAAGTTGGTGATTAATGGTGTACAAACTAAACATGAATTATAAAAGGCTATAACATCAAGATGGTAATCAAATCCACGTATATTTATTTTTATCAAGCTCAAGCATGTATCGCCTTCTACAAACTCAAATCCCTGGTTGCATCTAAACAAGATATAATTCACATAATAAATTACCAAGCCACCATTACTAAGATCTCAAACTCTACCAACACTAAGAACCAATAATGGTATCTTCATCTAGAGTATACATAATATCTCATACACCATCCATATTCTCCATCAAGGATTGAATAAAATACATGGATATAGTTTTTGATGCAATAGTATTCAATGGTATCCATGATAATTACTTGGATTTATGCGAATTCATAAATATCATCGACCTATTCACTTATGAGGAGTTTATCCATATAGGAACAACAAGTTGTGCCTAATTTTTTTTCTTTCAAATGTCAAGCACTCCATTATAAAGACGCCAAACCTAAAGTCATGCCATGCATTGATTTATTGTGAGACTTGTTCTTATAAGGGAAAATTACAGATATTGGATTCCTACACTATGTCAAAAATAACTCCATTATCACCTACATATCAAGTAAAGAATTTTAAAGGTACTTAAATTTACACATTCTAGATGTTACCTTTGATTTACATAGCATGGATGGTTGGAAAAAGAGAAACAACATGGAACAAATAGTGAAAATATGGGTTTTCCCTAGAGAGACATTTTTGCTCAAAGAGGTCACTAAGACTCATGTGCTCATTACTAGATTCTAGATGGGAATCCACATTGGCATGGAACTATTGAACCATCTATATGGCCACCAGAGCATCCACTTCCTTAATTTAAAATTGGTACCACTGCTCAATATTTTGATCACCTCATAATGCACTTTTGCATTGGGGGAGATTATAAGTGCCTGATTGAATGAATTGATAATGCTCAAAGACAAGAGGCCCCAAAGTTGTAACTTTTATATGATGTCATATATTTTAGATGAAATCATGGGGAATATCTACAGACACATGGGGATTTATGGAATCCAAACTTTGAGTACATCAAGAACATAATATATGATGTTTACTAATTTTTCCATATTTATGCTAATACAAAGAACATATCAAGAATTTAAAAATATTTGTATCCTCAAGTCTAGATGGAAATTAATGGTGAATCTCTAGCCATGATATCTAAAAACATCACCAATAAACTCATAACTTTGGGTGATTACTAGTTGTACCTAGACTACATTATTATAATGGTCATTAGACACAAGGTTGACCCCCTTCACCTTCCCAAATATGTCATAAACAAAGTGGTCGATAAAAAATATCACCTTCTATAGTTCCCATATCACAATTAGGAGGATGTGTTACACATATCATAGACACTTTGGAGATGTTGATGGTCCCAAGAAAGCTTATGTCCTAGCTACTTTTCCTCATATGGACCCCCATAGGAGAATGTATCAATGAGTTCACAATCTAGGCATTCCCTATAAGCATGATCTTTTTGATCATGACCTATTATTTCTCAACAAAAAAGATGATGTATAAGTCAAGGAAAGGGATAGAAATATTGGTGTGAGTGAGGACTTGCTAAGGGTGATCTAAGTAGATCCTTCCTTCACACTTGGATAAGAAAAATTCAAAATCCCACCACTAGGGGATGGACCTCATCAAATTTATGTATCATCAAACCCTTCCAGTAACCACAAAATCAAAGCCAGGACCCCCAAAATCCACCCACTATGATGACATCTCCATAATAAGAGCAAGAGCAAGGTGTAGGGGAAACATCAATTGTTGTTGTGAAAGTGGAAGAGGAAACTCCTCAAATTTAGGTCAAAATAAGGAAAATAAAATAATAAAAATAAAAATAATTAATTCAGGTAGAGTACAACACTATTGGGAGATAAGAAGAGATCATTTGTTTAGAGTCTTATAATGAACAAGACCTTACACATATTGTGGTAGCTCCAAAAACTAAAACATCTAGCATGACTCTTCCCCTTCCGACCCAACAAGTGGATGCTTCTTAGATAAAGAAGACAATAATATGCTATAAAAGAAAATCTAAGGAAAGAAGGCCTCAAACACAATCCATAGAGGGAACAAGCAAATAGGCACAACCTTCAACTATAAGTGAGCTAAACCATGAAGTGGATGAAGAAGAGATACAATAAGCTAAGGTATTAATATTGCAAGGACTAGAAGTAAAGGAACCCCTTTGGGGAAACCAATTAGGTAAGAATGCTCCCACTACTCCCCTTGGCCACTCTCCTATTATTTCATTACCATTTGTATCTTTTTTTCCTTTGCCAATTGTCTCTTATTTTATTCTTATGTCATCGCCTCCATCTGGGCTTATTTTCATAATTATTTCTACAATTACTCCTTTAGTATACACTTCTATTTCCACTACCACCAATCATCCTAACACCCAATAGAGAACATATTCTACTTAATTGAGTTCACCAATGTCATCTTCAGGAGCAGTAAAAACCACAACAATGGTGGCTAACAAAAGATATCCAAAGAAGAAGATAGTCTACATTGTCTATGCAATGCCACATATAGGAAATGTAGATTGGTTTAAAATAATATTCCCTTCAATGCCCAAACCAAAACCTAAGACTAAGCCTGTAAAAGAGACCTAGATAGAAGCACAACCGTTCGACCCATCAAATTTGACCCTTCCAGACTGGGCCAAGGAATTAGGAGCATCAACTTCTAAGAGGCTAGACTTGAAGATCACTGAGATGGACACTATGATGTCACTCTTTGATTATTAAATGGTCTCTATAACAACCCCACTAGGTTTTACTAGAATATAATGATTTTTTTTTAATTAATTACACATTTTCATCTTACATATTTTACCATGATAATTATAATTAGTGATCTTTAACTAACTAAATTAATTTAGTTAACCATAAAGTTTATATGTAATTCACTTAGCTAAGAATCACCATGAATAGATATAACAATCATGAACAATGTTGAGTAATCAATAAAGAATACATCTAAATCATTAATGAAATAGTACAAATTTAGCTACGATTGATATAACATTACAACCACTACTATAGAAGTATAATAAATAATTATTAAAATTTTCAGCAATAAATAATATCTCAAATAATAATACATGATACAAAGCTCCATAGAGTATGAGTCTCCATGACTCAAGAGTCTCCATGACTCAAGTATCAATCTATAATCTCAAATGTAGTTTCTAGTGTAGTACTCTAACTATGAAGGAGAGCATCATCCAAGCACTTTTCCACACCAAACATAAACCATATATCCCTTACACTATCTTCCAATAAAGGGATGGCCCTCCCTTCATGTATGTGTAGATAATGACGATGTTAGAATCCAAAGTGACAATTTAGAATCCATGTGTTGTAGATATCTAATACATAATGTGTATCATAAAGTAATTTATTCTAACATGATATCATATAAGTATGAAAACTATATCAACATATGAAATGATAATGTTTAACTATAACATTATCATCAATTAATTAATGATAATAAGATCAGCCAATTTCATACACACCACTCAATCAGATTACACCTCATTTTATATTGATGGCACTAATTAAGCAAGTGAAATCTATCCACTTATTATTTTGAGTCATGAATTGAGATTCAGTTAAAATATATAATAATATAAGAACCAATAGATTCATTCAAATATTTTCCTTTAGCTGATAAAAATATGTTAATTATAAATATATTAAATACACATATTTAGTCTATCAAATGTAATGTATTAAACCCAATATCATCTAGTTTATTACTGAATAATAAACATAATAAAAAATAGTCTTGAATATAACATACCATCTAGGTATTGATTTATCTAGACTGTCAGTTACTTTAATCATAAAGCAACTTATAATGTTATTTCATCCTAAAAAAAACATTATAACATAGGATTATTTATTTATTCATATTCCACATTGTTTCTCTAAATTTTGTCTATTTTAAGTCTAAAGGAAAATAGAAATAAAGATGGGGATAAGCAGTTAGAATGAACCCAAATTTGGTTTGCATGCCATATATAGACATTGTGAGCACTCCTCTTTGGCTAGGGAAGACTACCTACAAATAAGAAATCACTACCATAAGATGTTTATTAGTTGATAAATGAGTGGGTTTCTAAGCTACACATTTGTTCTAAGAAGTGTGAAATTTCCCTTGAGATGATAGTCCACTTTTGAGAGGCAAAAAAAAATAAATAACTAAAAGAGAGTGAAAAAGAGATAAGATTATCATTATTAACAACTTGTACATAGCAGAGAGTGACAGGGTACAAGTGAGGTACTCTATTTATGTTTTAGAAGTTATCTAGGTAGGTTTTAAATAGGCTAAGGAATCCACAGTCACTAACATCAACAAGGGAGTGATCGATATCGGTTATACTATTGAGGTCGATAGTGAGGTGCCCAATGCAAGCTAAGTTGTCAAGGTCAGTAGGGTCTATAATTGTCTAAGATCTTACAAAAGGCTTTCCCAAGTTTGGTATATGGTTTGGATCAGGTCAGGGAGGTTGGGAGAGTTATGAGAGGGAGATTATGTCTTGGTTAAGTTTGGTCAGAGGTCTGGTCGATAGTGAGGTGCCCAATGTCAGTTAGGTTGTCGAGGTCAGTAGGGGCTATAATTGTATAAGATCTTACAAAAGGCTTTCCCAATTTTGGGAAATGGTTTGGATCAGGTCAAGGAGGTTGGGAGAGTTATGAGAGGGAGATTATGGCTTGGTTAAGTTTGGTCAGAGGTTTGGTATGTCAGGTTAAGGGGAAAAAAGGAAGCTTTGTAACTCCCTCACGAGGGTATGGTTAGAAGTACATAAAACAATGCATAGTAGATATAAAGAAATAGAAAAATAAATATTCAAATGACCTGCAGTATCAGTGATGTACTTAGCTATAGTGGTCACTGAATGATAAGTGCTAGGTTGATGGTCCCTATCAAGGAGTCTGAACCTGAATGCCTAAATAGAGAGAACAAACAAGTGTTAAAAAATTGACTTATGTAGGGTGATTGTAAGCCTAGATGTAAAAAAATAGAATGTTGAGAGCCTAAATGAGAGTAAGAATTGATTTTCTTATTTTTTGTTGATCTGAACTATAGTTTAGAGCTTGGCCTATATTGCTAATTTTGATGATCCTGGTGATGTTGACCATGGATTGACCGATGTCAATGACCCTAGAATAGGTAAACCTTTCTATTTTTGGCCTATTTTCTATTTTTGTTCATGTTAAGTGTGACTCCCATTATAAAATGGTAAAAATAAGAGGTTAGGAAGGAAGTAGTTGACTAGGAATTTAGTTTAGAAGTGGGAGAAAGTCTTGGATAGTTAACATGAGGGTACCAGGTCTTGAGGTGACTCATCAAGGGAGTATTAGTCATAGGTAAAAGTGGCTAGGTAAGGTGGAGACAAGGGTTTTTAATTAACTTAATTAAGTATTTTAAATTAATTAAATGTGTGAGGGGTAAAAGTATGGGTTAAGGAGATTAATTGTTATTATTAAAATGGGTTTAAGGGGGGTTTTGATATGGGGAGTTACGCACATGTGCGTGAAAAAATTTTGGTGTCTATATTTTCCCCTTTTGTCTTGTAATTTATACTAACATGTTGTAAGACAAAAATAGGAGTTAGATTCTCCAAATATTGGATGAGGTATTCTCCCTCAAAATAGGAATAGATGGAGGAGAAACCAAAATCAGGTATCGATTTGATAAAAATGTAATTGGGTGATTGGTAGAGAATTTAGTATCACTCTATATGTGTATGCCATAGTGATCTTTAGTAAACAATGTTAAGAACAAGTAAAGTTAAGGAGGACTCAGATAGAAGTAATAAAAGCATAGCCTATAAGTGATAGCTAATAGGTCAAATCAATCAAAGTTATAGCTCCAATGGTCAATGTGTCCTACTATCTGAGGTAGGAAGTTACCCTAGGAAACATAAAAGTATTGAAGGTGATAGGATGGGCTTAGTTGCCATCCACAACACCTAACATACATGCATGTGCACAAAGGCAAACTATAGCAGAATATCATAAGTAGGTGGGACAAACAATGCATGGTTAGTAGAAAAGGGTCAATGAGTGAGGAAATATTCATGATCTCTAAGAAAATTCATCTTGGGTGAATATTTAAGTGATCTTCAATGTCATAATGTCATGGTTGGGGGAGATATATGTGATCTCTAGCTGCCCTAGTGTATGGGTAAGGTTTGAAAAGTTAAGGGTTTTGTGTTGGGGAAAATAATATTGGAATGTTGCTAACATCAGTTACATTTGTTGATATCAATAATATAAAGTTTTAACATCAGTAAAATTAGGGAAAAGTTGTTCATGTTGGTAGGTGTAATCACTAGCATTTATAGGTTAGGTCAAGAATACTAATGTCAATGGTTGACTAAACCTGATAAAAGGGGGTTTGGTGATCGACCAAACTCATTTGCAACTTTGGTGATTGGTGATAAGAAATATAGCTTGAGAGTGATTTGAGATGGTAGCTTAAGGAGGAGACCCAGTGGTAGGTACACAACCATAGGAGCCAATGGTGCTAGCTAGGAGGAGATGGAGAGATGAGGTAAGTGCCTACACTAGTTTGATCTAGTATTTATAATTTTTAGGTTAAATGAGAGGTGGGGGTGTAGAAAATGTGAGTGGAGAGGTAGAAAATAGGTTAGGGTAGGTGTAAGAAAGTTAGGGGGTTTTGTGGGTAGGTTTTTAAGGAAATGGGTAAGGTAGTATTTGGGTTGTTAAACTTTAGGGCTGAACCAATCATCGATATCAGTGAAGTCGACCAATGTCAGCTGACACAACACTAAATTCAGTAGTTTCCTACCAATTTTAGCCATAACATAAGTTGATAAAGTGCCAATGTTGGCATTAATGTTGATGTCGATGATAGTTGAAAAGTAGAAAACAAGAGAAAGGGTGAGTTTTGGATCTCTAGTGGAAGTAGTCAACTAGCCTAATGGTTGAACTAGCCTCAAAAGACCCCATGTCATCTGAGTGCTACCTAGATATCCCAATTTAGGGCCTCAAGCCAATGTAGTTATCCAAAAACATAGGAAAAAGATCTAAAAAGGTGTGTTTTAGGGAAAAAGGTAAGTTGAGATAGGTCAAAAGGTCTAGAGCTTAAAAGATAGGTCATAGTGTCAAGAGTCAATAATATAGGTTGTGAAGCCTAGAGTTGGGATAGGTAGGTAGGCCTAGGGTAGAGAGAGAGAGAGGTAGTTAAGCCTAGGGTAGAGAGAAAGAGGTAGTGAAGCCTAGGGTAAAGAGAGAGAGGCAATGAAGCCTAGGGTAGAGAGAGATAGAGACAGTGAAGCCTAGGGTGGTTAGTAAGGTGGATATATGGCTAAGCTAACCTCAAAAGACCCCATGTCAACTAAGTTTTACTTACATAGCCCATTTTAGGGCCTTATATCAATTTATTTCTCCTAGCGAAAAGGGAAAAAGGTGGTGATAGAGTAGATTAAAAGGTATGTGACATGAGTTGTTTGTGTGTATTGATGTAGGTGGGGATGGAGCTAACACTACAAGATCATCTACTGAGGCTATTGAAAGGTACGAGGGAGGGATGTCACTCTAGATGAGTGGGAGCATATGGGGGTCATGGGCTTAGGAGGAGTGTGATGGTACTATCAAGTCATGTAGGATGTGTCTCTAATGATAGCTTTGATTGAGAGGTAGGATCATACCACCAACACCTTATATCTACTGACTGGAAAGTTGATAATGATGTAGGAGGATGTGTATAGGATTTTTTAGCTACCACTCAAAGGTGAGGAGCTCTTCACATGCTTGAGAGAGGATCATGATATACACATGGTCACTTTATATGTAGAGCATGTTAGTGAGGTGACTTACCACTATGCAAGTTTTGCATATGAGCCACTGTATATGGCTGATGAGGAGTAATAGCATCTAAGCATCTTGATGATAATTGGGATCATGGTGTATGTATTACCATATGTAGATGGAGGGATATTTATGATTAATTTGATAGGTGTGCTTACATAGATGTTGAGTAGTGGACCATTTTTCCCTGGGGTCTAGTATTTTTGGCATAGTTATATAGAGAGCTATGGGGTTTAAGACTGCAATAGTGATACAGTTTATGTGTTAGTCATCTACTACACTATTGGGCATCTAAGTACATCATGGTTACATGACCACTGGGGTTATCTATGACTATCCTATCCAGCTTCAAGGTTGTTTTTAGATGGTGGAGAGAGGGGATGGCACAGACTTGAGTGAACAGTGTGGTGTGAGAAATTTCCTATTATAAGCATATGATTGAGGGCTTGATCCCTATAAATATCTTGTGGAGACCATATCTGACATACCTAGTTTTTAGAGGGTAGGTAGAACATCTTGTTGGGTTTCAAAGCTCACTTTAGATTAGGGAGAGATGAGCCAATGAGTTAGAGATGGTACTCATGGCACAGGTCAGGAGGCAATTTAGGCTACTATAGGATATTCCACCTACTTTCCCTCAATATAGGTAGGATGACATAGAGGCACCCCTATCATTTCCCCAAAAGATAGATGGGATAGATTTTGAAGAGCTGCTAGTAGGTCAAGTGTTAGGGACCCAGGGTGTATAATGGCCTATACATCTTGGTGGGTAGGGTTACATCTAGTGGTAAAGGTCAGGAGGCCACCACTAGATTTACAAGGGTTAGTCAAAGAGAGGGATGAAACACTATAGGCTTGAAATAGTAGTACAGGCTTGAGATGTAGTATTGCAAGCTTGAGATGTAGCCTAGGCATAGGTTTTAGCCTTATAGGGGTAAATGGTGATGTTATAGGGTTAGATTAGGGCACTACAAGGTCAAGTTGAAACACTACAAGACCAGGTGATTATTTTACAAGGTCAGGTGACTATAGTGATAGAAAAGAGAGATAATCTAAGAGAAATAGGCCAAGCTACTCCTCTTCTTCCACCACCATAGGGACTAATATAGCTAGGCCATCATCAGGTGTTATAGGTCCTCTATATATTGTATCTTTGGTGAGATATATGACTGCCCTAGATGAGATTTCCTAATATGAGAGGGCAATTAGAGAGTTCCCATATATATATATATATATATATATATATATATATATATATATATATATATATATATATATATATATATATATATATATATATATATATATATATATATATATATATATATTTAGAGTTTAGAGAGTAGGATAGATTGATGTCACATGTGACAACTTCTAGCTCATGTTGATACATATGGATGGAGAGTGGTGATGATACTACCTCCTCACAACCATATGGAGATCCTCGAGGACCCTGAGTATTAGAGGTTTCTAGTTTTGATTATATATGTTACATGTATACTAGCTTGTGAGCTAAAGATGTGAGATGTATGTTTTGAGAGAGATATATGATGTTATGATAATGTAGATGATGAACATGTACTTTGATCACATATTACATATATGAGATGTTAATTTATTATCATGTGTTCATTTGAGATGCATTTCTTATGATTATGATGATGATATGGATGATGTTTATGATATGATATGTTAATTTTAATGTTAATGTTGATCATGTTATTTGAGTTAGACTAGCATTTCCCATTTATGTGATGGTATATGAATAGTTGATTGGTTAGTTTCATCTTAGTATTTTTACATATTTTGATGGTGTATGCATAAAATGAATAGATTGGTTATGCTAGTTTATTTTAGTATTTTTCCATATTTGTGATGGTGTATGCATATAATAAATTGAGTAGGCTTTGTTAGTGTTGGTATGACATTGTTTATTCATCTCAAATAGAGATATTGATATGTGATGTGGATGGGAAAATAAAGAGGAAAAATGCTCGTGTATTGGCAAAGACTATAATTTAGAACATAAATAGGCTCAAGAAAATGATCCTCTTTCATGCCTTATATCTTTGAACCATTGTGTTTGTTAGGTAAGCATCATGTTTAACTTATGTTAAGTGAGCTTCATAGTCCCTTGAAAGATTATAAGGGGAAAAGGGGGTAAAAGGAAGGAAAATGTTTAGGTATCATAACCTACCAAGTAGATATGATATCTACCTTTTATGGGTGACCTGAGAACTAATATAGGCAAGTCCATGACTTAAAGCTTTTTTTTTATGTGTGTAAGATGATCAATGCGGGAAGCCTACAATGGGATTTTGTATGGGTTAAGGTCATATAAAGCTATGAGAAGCCTTTTGTAGTTGGCTTTCCCTTTGAGAATATATCTTGGCTTATCTATCCTTCAAGGGAGGGGTCTAAGCATTTATTTTTAAGTTTAAATAGTTATCCTTCAAGGGAGCAATTTATTGATAGTATCAAAGGGAAGCTACATAGATATCCTTCAAGGGAGAAGTCTACATTGAAAAGCATGACCTAATATTTTATAACATTGTCAAATATCCCCCTTTTTTTTTACTTTTATTCATGGATAATACTATAGATGCTTAGGATTTTTTCATTGTGAGGACAAAATCATACCACTATGTAAGTTAACTAAGTGTATAAGAGTAAGGGTGAAGAGGAAGGGAAATTAATGTAATAAGAATGCTCAAGGGATGAGATCAAGTTAAGCATAAAGTAAAGTGACATTATTTTGACAAAATAATGGTCATAGGTGTAAGGCATTTAAAGGCTTAGGTTCTAGCCTTCCTTCAAGAGAAAGTGATAAGTTCCTGAACCATACTTATGAGTTATGATATAAGGTCCAAGCCAATTATGAGAAAAATTACCCTATTTTCTCTTCTTCATGTTCATCACATGTTGATTTTCTTATAAGACAAGATATCCTATATTGAAATCTCACTCTTTGAGTTTTTTGTTATAAGTGTGTTTGAAACACTCTTGATAAATTTGGAGGTGATTGAGGGCTATGAGACGGCACTCATCAAGCAATTCAAGTTGAGATAAATGTTCTTGGTGAAAGTCATTATTAATAAGTATGTCATGTAGAGAAATGCAAAGAGAAAGAATCTAGACCTCAAGAGGAAAAACAACCTCCATCCCATATACCAATTAAAAAGGTGTAGCACCTGTAGGGGTTTGAATGTTAGTGTGGTAAGACCATAAAGCAAAAGGAATGTGTGTGTGCCAATCCTTGCCCCTATCATTGACTACCTTCATGAGAATTTTGGTCAATGTTTTTTAAGAAGCTCATACCTATCCATTAGCTTGGGGATAGTATGGTGATAAGAAGTTTAATTTGATTTTAAGTGCATCACAAAGACCTTGAATAGTCTTGTTTTTAAAATACTTTCCATTATCTATTATAATCTTGTGAGGTACACCAAAATGATAGATGATGTGATGGTTAATGAAGTCAATAATTTGTTAGCTTTAGTGGACATGAGAGGGATGGCCTTAACCCACTTGGTAAAGTATTTAGTGGCAATAATGATAGAATGATGACAAAGCAATGAATGAGGGTTAATCTCTCTGATTAGATCTAAGCCCCATTGGGAGAAGGGCCAAAATTCTTTGGTGACTTATAATGGATGACTAGGAATGTGAAGGATGTTAGCGTGTTGTTGACACTTGATGCAATGTCAAAAGTAAGCATCACAATCTTGATGAAGTGTGGGCCAATAATAGCCAAGTTGAAGGATACGTTTAGCAACTAGTTGTGTACACCACAAATCCTATTATGGACTTCCTTAATAGCAAAGGCAGTCTTAGTACTAGTTAGGCATCTAAGGGAAAGACCATCAAAGAATCAGTTATAGAGAAGTCCCCCTAGTATAGTGTAACAAATGACACATTTTATGAAGGCCCATTTCCCATTATTATAAAGTTTAGGAGGGATGATAGAGAAGGAAAGATAATCCATGAGTTGTTTGTACCATAAGCCTTGTGGGTTGGTTGTTACCTTTTTTATAAAGAGGATGTTAGCTGAGACATAGGAGGATAATGTTAAGTGATTCATGGTGACATATATTCTCCAATATGAGGATGAAGAGGGTATGTGTGAAGTAAGTGAATCCATCATGTTTGCAAACTTGTTTTTAGATCAAGGAATAGTTTGTAAGACATAAGAGTCAAATGATCCCAAGAGTGTATCTACATGATGTTTATAACATTATATAATTTCGTTTTTACATAAGTAAGAACCACTAGCTTGGTTAACTACTAGTTGAGAATCACCAAAAATGGTTATGGATTTGATACCCAATAAGAGATCTATTTGAAGTCCTAAAATCAAAGCCTCATATTTGGCCATATTGTTAATTCATTCAAAATCTAGTTTAGACGACAAAGGCATAGGTTCACCATCTAGAGGAATAAGAATGACCCCCCCACCTCCACCATGTTGTCATTTAGATCCATCAAATAAAATCATCATTTGATGGGAGATGTCATCAGTAGAGAGCATTTCAATAGATTCGTTAGGGAATTTAAGGTTTGAAGGTTGATTATCAGGTAAAGGGGAAGTAGCTAACTAGTTAGTGATTGTTTTACTTTAATAGATTTTTGTTAAATGAACTCTAAGTCAAATTCAATAAGAAGCATGAGCCACCGAGCTAAATATTGGTTGTGATATGGTTTGGAATGCATGTATTTGAGGGGATCAATATGGGTGATCACATAGGTTTTGTGATTTAGGAGATAATGGTGAAGCTTAGAGGTAGAAAAGACCAATGCAAGGAAATTTTTTTTAGTATGGATATATCAAGTCTCATAATCAATAAGTGTGTGGCTTATTTAATAAACCACTTACTCTTGATGTTGGTCATCTCGATGTGCAATCATAGCACCTAGAGAATGGTCTATTGCAGAGATGTATAGGTAGAAAGGTTGATTTTCCTTTGATGGAATAAGAATCAATGGGGAAAGGAGGTATTTTTTAATTACATCAAAATCCTCTTGGAAATATATATTCCATTATAAGGAGACATATTTTTTGAGTATATGGTGAAAGGGTTGGCAATGATCTGACAACTAGGAAATGAAGTGGTGAATTGATTGAAGCTTGCCTTGTAAGTTATGGAGTTATTTGATATTAGTAAGGGGAGGAATTTCTAGGATTTCTCTAACCTTAGAAAGATCAACCTTGATACCATGGAGAGAAATGATAAAACCTAAGATTTTACTAGAAAGAACACCAAAGACACATTTCTTTGGATTTAATTAAACGTTAAGTTAGAGGAGATGAGTAAATATGGTTTTGAGAATTTTCAAGTGTTCTTGATGAAGTTTAGACTTTATGAGTAAGTCATCCACGTAATATTCCATAATTTTGTGTAGGAGATCATGGAAAATGTAGGTTATGGTACATTGGTAAGTTACACCAGCATTTGTTAGGCCAAAAGGCATGACCCAATAACAAAAATTCCCCCATGGGGTAATAAAGGTTTTCTTGTGTTGATCCTAATAAGCGACCAAGATTTGATTATATCTAAAGAATCCATCCATAAGTGATAGCATCTCATGGTTAGTCATTAGATCAACAAGTTGGTCGATATTAGGCAATGGGAAATCATCTTCTAGATAAGCGAGATTTAAATCATGATAGTTGGTGCAAATACAGATTCCCCTAGTTACTTTTGTGATAGGAAAAATATTGGAAATCCATTATGAGTAGTCAATGGGTTGGATAAAGTTAACAAAAAGGAGGTGTTAGAGATTTTATTTGACAAAGAGAGTAATATGAGGATGCATCTTGCAAAGCTTCTGTTTAACAATTTTAGCATCTCAATTGGTGACAATATTATGGATAATGATAGAGGGGTTAATACAAGGCATGTCATTTTAATACCAAGTGAAGGCTTTGATATGGTCATTAAGAAACATGGTATAATCATCTTGTTTAGAGTAATCTAAAGATTGGCCAATCTTGAGGATGCGAGGGTTATCATGAGAAGGTAGGTTGATGTTAATGGTTGATTCATTTAACATAGCTTGTGTTTTAGATGGGAGTGATCATTGGATATAGGAATCATCCACACCCATGTAGGTGAGAATTACATCATCATCATTACATTAGATAGTGTTAATAGTGGGAGAGTCTTCATCAATTATTTTAGGATGAATGAGAGGAAGGGACCTTGTTTCCTTACCCTGATGATAGGCGAGAGGCCCTAAATGGATGGTATTTATTGAAAGAAAAAATTAGGAGGTATAGATACCTATGATTCTATAGGTGATGGTGGAGAAGAAGGTGGAGAAGGAGAGACTAGTTCTTCGACAATTGGTTTATGGGAGGTTTTATTGAGTTTATTTGGTTCATCAAATCCCACCCCATGCCTATTTTTGGCATTTTCAATGGTGTTGCTAGTAAGATAGTCAATAGGCATATGAAAACCTTGTTCATAATGACCCAAACCAAATCCTTTCCAAGCACACCTATATAGATAAGTTTGAGTGAATATAGGGTTACTTAGGAAAGAGAAGTCACAAGTAAATGGTTGTGGCAAAGAAGATAGATTATTGACAATAGGAGCTTGATCAATTCCCCTATATGTGAAATTGGTTCAAAGGTTAGGGGGGCCATAAGGGATGACCATCCCAATACGGGGATCATAATTTGGGTGCATGTGAAGTCTTCCATACTCTTGTGAAGCATAGAACATGTCTAGTGTTAATAAATGATATTCACTGAGTGACAAACATTGAAAGGTTTCCTTCATGGGATCTTTATCAGGAATTGGTGTTGCTGGTATCTGTATAACCATGGGAGTGGAGCTTGTGGAAGATTCATAAGTATCATGTGAGGAAGAGGATTTTTTCAATGGGATGAGAACATCATTGGGACTATAAGTCATGTTACATGTTTTAAATGGAGGTGGGTCAGCAAGTATAAAATGCACTTGTCCATCAAGTTCAAACTTGAGACAGTGGTGCAAAGTTGAGGGTACACATGCCATAATACATATCCAAGGTCATTCAAGTGGTATATTATATTTTAACTCTCCTTCCACAACATATAAGAGCTCAAGAATTATGTGGGGACATACACAAATATGTAATACAATAATACCCACCATAGTAGCTATAGTATTGATAAAGGAACAGACTACCGCATCAGTTTGAGACATGTAATTTATAAGAAGGGATAGATGTTTATAGGCATGGGTGGAAATAATATTAATGATACCTCTCCCATCTATCATAACTCTCTTGATATGATTTTGATCAATATATGCAGTAATAAAAAGGGCAGAATCTTGATCTTCAGGGTGTTGAAGTGAAATTTTTGAATCATTGAAAGAAATCAGGGAGACAGAATTAAGGGAGTCAACCAAAGCTGAAAGAGGTTAGGGATCATCTAATTGTACCTAAATCTCTTGAAAATAACCAATCAAATCTTGACAGTGTTGGGATTATTTTTGGATTAACTCGTACAAAGACATTTTCATAAGAGTTTGGTGAAGTTATTTCACCATTGAGCTTTGAATAATGTCTGAAGATTTTGTTTTAGGAACACCCAATTTAGAATTCTTAGGATTAGTATGGGGAGTGTCTTTGGTGAAGGTATGGGTCCAAGGAGTAGTGACCTTTTCCTTAGATTTATGCTTTTGGTTTTGTGACCGTGTGGCCACATTAACTGTGTTGATTTGAAAATTTGGTAAAGGAGGTGGTAAAGGGGTTATGATGACATATTTGGGTTTGAATTTAGGTGGAATAGTATGAGGCACTATAGAAGCCAAAGTTGGAATAACAAGAAGGTTAATGGTAGTGTCATCGAAGAGAGTGTTGACATCTAAGTGTTTTTGAATAACCACTGTGAGGGATTTACAATTCTCAGTATCATATCTAGATGAATGTTGATATAAACACACTTATGTATCACCAAACCAAGATGGCTTTAGTCCAAGTGGACTATAAGGCTTAATGGGAGGAAGATTTATTATGGAAGATTGTAATAACTTATGTAATAAAATGTTTTGAGATCCTGAAAGTGGACTCATACTTCTTGTGATAACAAGAGTGGACACCTTCTTTTGTTTCGGTGTTGGAAAGGTAAGTTTACATGGTGCCTTGTTTAGTGAGGGTAGATTTATGTGTTTTACTATCACTTTCTTAGTGTTAGATGTGAGAGGCCTACTAGATGGTAAAGGCATGAGTGGAGGTAGCTTAACATTTTGTTTATATTGGTTAGGAAATATTCTAACTAAAGTAGAGGGGTGTGGCCCCAAAATGGATGGTAAAGTTGAGGTTTGAAGAAGGGATCAACAAGATCTAGGAGGCTTAAAATTATTCTATATTTTAGGGAGAGAAACTCTAACTTGTGGTTGAGGAGTTAAATCTAATTTCACCTATGGATGAATTAAATTAGAAATAGGGCATACACCTAAGGGCCTGATCTGCTTTAATGTAATATATTCCTGTAAGGATGAGGTTTCTAACATACATAGCTAAACTTTAGGTTCTTTTAGTGAATAAGGTATAACTTTGTCAAGTAACTTAGGGTATAGGGTAGTAAGTGGATTGGTGGTAAAGGTTGACATTTGTTGTGTTGGATATAGAGTTTTAAGCCAATCCCAAAATGTTGCATGGTCAGGATTTGTAGAGTCAAGAAATTCTAGACTTTTCACCAAATGTCAGAAGGTTTTTGATGAAGTTGACGTAGGCCTTACAGTTGTGTCTTTAAAAAGCTATGGTGTTTGGAAAAGAGGGAAATTATTGGTTTCTACTACTTCAAGCCAAAGATGAGAAATAACTATAATGGAGTCCTCTTCGACAAAGATTGGAGAAGAGACTTGATTTGTCATGGGTGGAGGGGAGGTAGGTGAAGTAGATTCCACAAGAGGGTAAAGCATAGGTAGTATGGCTCCCTCAACATGTGGGTGAAGAATGGGTAAAGTATGATGCTCCATAGGTAAAAGAAGGGGTAAGAGTGGTGCAATTAGAGTAGGCATGATAGGTCTCTCATCTATTATGGGCATAGATGATATGGACTCTTCTAGGTGCAAAGGTGAAGTGGGTGGGGTACCACTCTCTATAGGTGGAGGAGAAGTAGGTGAAGAAGGTTCCTCAAGAGGTTATAATGTAGGAAAGATGTTCCCTTCAACATGTGGTTGAGGAACTGGTAGGGTGTGGTCTTCAAGTGGTAAGAGTATAGGTAATATTGGTGCAAATAAAATCAGCATTATAGGCTCCTTACGTGGCAAAAATAGTGGTAAAGGAGGCTCTTCCTCTTGAGGGAGTGGAATGGGTGAAATAGGCTCTTCTACCTAAGGAAGAAGAATGGGAAAAATAGATGCCATAGAATGTGGGGGAGGAGTCGATGAAAAATATGTCTCCTATTGAGAGGAAGGTTAAATTGAAGGTAAAGGAAAGACCATATTAACCATATGGATATTATCATCACATGAGTTAGTTGTGGACTAGACAATATTTTGATTCAGTGAATGGTTAGGAAAAGGGTGTTTGAACACATCCATACTTTGATGAGGAGGTGTGTTAGGATTATCTAAGATGGGATCACCTCTATTAAGAATATCTTGAATAATGTTCTTGAGTGTATTGAAATTATTAGATTTGTGGCCTATAACTTGATGGTAATCACAAAACTAATCTTCCTTATACCAGGTTGGGATAAGATGGGAAGGGTTGAACTATATAAGAGGTTTAATTTAATGAATGGTTATGACACATTGTTATAATAGTTTCTCCAAGATGGATGTATATGATTCCCCAATGGGAGTGTATTATCTTTGTTCATACCATTGTTAGAATTACTTGGTCAGATTTTTAGAAGTCAAAGAATTTGATTGGTTTGTGGTTGTGGAAGAGGCTGACTTAATGACCATTGTGTTGGTAGAGCCTTTAGCCTTTTGGTTAGAGGGAGAATTTTTAGAGGAGGATAAGTCATTTGACTTGGTATTGGGTTTCTCACTACATAGCTTGAATTTGCCTTCATCTATAGCATGAACCTCAAGTTTTTGTGCCATTGTAAAATCTTCATCAAATGTGCTAAAATTTTGTACCTAGATTGTGGATAAGATGTGCTTATCATAGGCCCTTGAGAAAAGCTCAATAATCTCAAGTTGGGTTAAGGATAAGGAGAGTTGATTGATCAAGCTTCTTCAGTGAGAGATAAAATTTGTAATATACTCGTCATCAAATTGTCTGATAGAATGAAGGTCTAGTATAGAAACTTTCTTAGAAATGTTAATAGAGAAATGGTCTAGGAATGTTTGTGCAAGTTGGGTAAATGAGAAAATGGAGTGCTAAGGTATAGATCTATACCAATCCAAGGTAACACCTAAAAGAGACATAAGGAATGTGTGAATTAGTAATGCATCATCATGTCCTATTAAATAACAAGCATGTCTAAATACTCACAAGTGCTATTATGGGTCTTATTTACTCTAGAAACAAGTAAATTAGGGAGTTTCCATTGGCTTGGATAAGGGAGAATAGGCATAGAAGGATGGATTGGTTCATTGCATATCTGATCATAAGATAATACATTCTTTGAACTAGAAATGGATGTCTCTAGATTAGACATCTTGTCCATCAGCATCTTAATGAGGTCTAGAGGGGGATTAGTTTGAGGGATACCTATTAAGTTATAGAGAAGTTGATAGGAAGCAAATGGAGTGTAGGACATAGCTTGTTGAGGCTATGTCAGGGAAACATAAGGATAATGAGTCATAGGTTGAGGTACAGAAAGAAAAGGGACTTGTCCCATTGGGTTGGAGATTATGCCTTGGTTGGTTGTTGTTACTATAGGTTGGATTATTGGCATGGTTAGACTAGATGAAGAGTGAGTCATAACTTAGGTAATTATAGGGGCAAGGGTAGATGGAATAAGTAACACTAAATTTTGGAATGGGGTGTGACTTGGCTGAACTGGTTGTGGTTGTGAAAGTAGGGAAGTTACACAAGGGTTTAGGTGGGATTGGGTAGTTAGAGATGCTATATTTTGAACATTGTTTATAGTTGGGTTACTCATCAAAGTGGTGGTTTGGGTAACCATGGGGAAAATAGTGGAGGCAACTAAAAATAAGGATGTCTCCATTAAACAGGTTAGCATACCATAGATTAGGTCACCTGAAGAATTATGGGTTTGGGTCATAACAAGGTAATAATGAAGGGCTGCCACATTAGGATCAAAAAATTTAGAAAAATCTTGATCTCCCTCAAGAATAATGGGAATTTGGTTAGGGCTAGGAATATGCTTTGTATCTAAAGTATACTCCATGATAGAATAGAAAGTGAGAGGGGAAGGTGGAAGTGGTTGGTGGCTTGCATAATCAACAAGAATTTTGGATTGAGCTCATGTCAATACCATGCAAGAGGAGGTTTAAATAGTCTTGATACCCTGAATTTGAAATAGAATAAAGAAAAACTAGGTTTGAGTGTAGGTAAATGGGTTATTTAGCTTGTTGTTTTGATCAGATAAAACTACATAGTCTTCAACATCGGTAGGGAAGTGACTGATATCAGTAAGAGTAGTTCATCGATGTTAGTGGAATAACCGATGTCAGTAGGTAAAGTTTACTGATACCAATAGGGTTAACTGATGTTGATCACTATGAAATATTAGGAGATCAAAAATATGATGTTGTATTAAATCATAGGTTGAAACTAGTTAAAATAATGGATGTAAAAGTTCTATGTAAGAAGGAATAACACTCAAAAAATCTAAGATAACAAGTTATACCAACTGAGTTTTAGAAATAGTATTGATTTTGTGAATTGATAGAAAAATGTCCTTACCAACTCAAAAATATAGAAGGTAATTGAAAATCAAAAAAAGAACATCCAGGATACAACTATTAAGTCTTAGAGATTAATTTTTTGTCTCGTGTTGGATTATGCCTTAATCAGAAAGTGAGAAGAGAATTTAGTTATTGAAGGTACTAAAAAGTAATCTAAAGTTGGTTTCAGGTTAGTTTTGGTGCTCAAGATGAAATCTATGTTAGACCAGGTATGTGGCTTGTTATAGGAGCTTTCTCTCCACACTTCATGAACCTAGAGTTGATTCAGGCCACTTAACCAAAATATACCTTTTGTCTAGAGATTATACTCTACTAGAGAATGGAGTGAGTTCTCCCTTTGGTGGTGAAATTTAAGTAGGATAGCCGGGTAGGGTAAGGTGATCCACCAAGTGATGAAATCCTAATGGGCCTTTTCTCAGGTGAGTTTAGATGCTTATTTATGTGAATATGATTTGGTTGTGTAACATAGGTGTACTATGATTTATTCAAAATTCTTATAATTAACTAGATGAGTTAATATGCAACAAGCAAACTATGAACTATAGTAAGTTTTAAACCCAAATCTAAAATGTTTAGATTTGAATGAAAATAGAGAGGAAATAGGAATAGAGTATGAATTTTTATATCCTAATTTGCATGAAAGAGGAAGTAAAGAAGGGATTTTCCTTTTTTGTGAAATAAAATGACAAATTGCTTTTAGAGGCAAGGAGAAAAGAAAGAAAATTTTAGTTTAATGATTTTTAAATAGAAAATAAGATATTGAATTTTTTATTTTTAAGAGAAAAGAGGAGGAAGTACAAGAAATAAAATTTTCACTATAATGCACCTATATGAATGTTTAAAACTAGAAATAAACTCAAGGAAAAATCTAGGGTCCCATCGGGCATGCCAAAAATGTTTCTCTAAATTTTGTCTATTTTAAGCCTAAAAGAAAATAAAAAGAAGGATGGGGATAAGTGATAAGAATGTACCTAGATTTTGGTTTGCATATTGTATCCAGATATTTTGAGCACTCCTATTTGGCTGGGGAGGACTACCTACAAATAATAAAGCACTACCATAAGATGTTTGTTAGTAGATAAATGAGTGGGATGCCAAGCTACACACTTGTTCTAGGAAGTGTAAAACTTCCCTAGAGATGATAGTCCACTTTTGAGAGGTAAAAAGAGAGTGAAAAAGAGATAATATTACCATTATTAACAACTTATACGTAGCAGAGAGTGATAGGGTACAAGTGAGGTACTATGTTTATGTTTTAGAAGTCATCTAGGTAGGTTTTAAAGAAGCTAGAGAATCTACAATTATCAACATCGATAAGGTAGTGACTGATATCAGTTATACTATCAAGGTTGGTAGTGAGTTGATCGATGTCGGTTAGGCTATCGAGGTTGATAGGGGTAATAATTATCTAGGAGCTCACTGAAGGCTTTCTTGAGTTTGGAAAATGATTTGGATCAGGTCAGGGAGGTTGGGAGATTTATGAGAGAGAGATTATGGCTTGGTTAAGTTTGGTCATAGGTTTGGTATGTCAGGTTAAGGGAAAATAATCAAGGAAGATTTATAACTCCCTCACAAGGGTATGGTCAAAAGTGTGTAAAACAATACAGAGTAGATATTAAAAAAAAGTAGAATAAATATTTAAATGACCTACAATATTAGTGATGTACATAGATGTAGTGGTCATTGAATGATAAGTGTCAGGTTGATGGTCTTTATCATGGAGTCCAAACTTGAATGCCTGAATAGAGAGAACAAGTAGGTGTTGTTTTTCCTCCAGAGCTTAGTTGTTGATTGTGATTGACTTATGTAGGGTGATTGTAAGCTTGGATTTCAAAAAATAAATTGTTGAGACCCTAAATGAGAGTAAGAATTGATTTTCTTAATTTTTTTTGACTTGAACTATAGGTTGGAGCTTGGCTTATATTACCAACATCGATGATCCCGTTGACATCAGTTATGGGTTGACCGATGTCAGCAGCCCTAGAATAGGTAAACCTTTCTATTTTTGGCCTGTTTTCTATTGTTTTTTGTGCCAAGTGTGACACCCATTATAAAATGGTAAAAATAAGAGGTTAGAAAGGAAGTAGTTGATTAGGAATTTATTTTATAAGTCGGAATAAGTCTTGGGTAGTTAGGATGAGGGGACTAGGTCTTGAGGTGACTCATCAGGAGAGAATTAGTCATAGGGTGAGGTGGCCAGGTAAGGTAGAAATAGGGGTTTTTAATTAACTTAATTAAGTATTTTAAATTAATTAAATGTGTGAGGGGTAAAATTATGGGTTAAGGAGATTAATTGTTATTATTTAAATGGGTTTAAGGGAGGTTTTGACATAAGGAGTTATGTACGTGTGTGAGGTAATTTTGGTGTTTACACACACCTATAATAAAATCCAGTCCAAAACCATCTTAATATGCTCTATATTTAAAACTCATAAATACCTTATTTTAATGTTTTTATTAAAATATTAAAATATATACCCTCACCTATTTTGACCCCATCATGGTAATAATGCTTTCAAACATAACACAGTTGTGTGTGTGTATTATATGGCATATCCATATTCATATTTATAACATAGTCAACAACCATGTAATATATATATATATATATATATATATATATATATATATATATATATATATATATATATATATATAATTGTACTTGAAAATTTTACTTGAGAATTTTAAATATACATGTGTGTGTGTGTTATATGACATAACCTTATTCGGATTTATAACATAGTCAACAACCATGTAATTTATATATATAATTGTACTTGAGAATTTTATATATATATATATATATATATATATATGTATATATATATATGTATATATATATATATATATATATATATATATATATATATATATAACTACGTACCCAATGTTTTCACCAATAGTGCTAAACTCGTATTAAAATCATAAACTAATATGAATATGCAATAATAATACACATTCATAGCTAAAAATTTATATAGTTCATATATAATGAATATAATTGAAATCTTAACTCTACCATATCAACATTAACATACTCATGTATATACTTATGCATAAAATTAAGTTCACAAACAATAGTTCACTCATTCACCTACCCATACCCAGGTTATTTTGTGATGGCTTTAACCATTTTGTTCCCAAACCCATATATGAATAAGTATGCATGTTATGGGATTCATAACAGAGATAAATATGAATACTATGATCTTATTTTAAAATGTACAAAATTCATTTGAAATTTGAAGCAACATAATTCCATTTGAAACCAAACTTTGAGTTCATCTATACATGTGTCTTACAACTAGTTATATTTAACACATACAATTTATTTTGTAATCCCCCAAATTTCTAGGATACAAGTTTGTGTGTGTGTGTGTGTGTGTGTGTGTGTGTGTGTGTGTGTGTGTGTGTGTGTGTGTGTGTGTGTGTGTGTGTGTGTGTGTGTGTGTGTGTGTGTGTGTGTGTGTGTGTGTGTGTGTGTGTCTATATATGTATATATATATATAGACCATCAATTCAAACTAAGTATATGCTTTTGTGTGTGTGTGTGTGTGGATTTTGAATATATAAGTATGGGTTATTTATACAAATTGGACTGTGGGATATACATACACAAATGTGTGTGTGTGTGTGTGTGTGTGTGTGTGTGTGTGTGTGTGTGTGTGTGTGTGTGTGTGTGTGTGTGTGTGTGTGTGTGTGAGAGAGAGAGAGAGAGAGAGAGACCCATAGTCCATTTTGTATAAATAACCCATACTTCTATATTCAAAATATAATTAGGTTTATACACAATCGAGCCTTCATACAACCAAAAATTTTACACTAATTTATTAAATACCTTAATGAATAAATATCATAACTGATTTGAAAATAAACCTATGTCAATCCAAATCTAATATACCCTTTAACAAAATAATATTTCCATGATAGAACAGAGATTTTCAAATTAAAAAAGGGGTTTAAGACAGATCTTATTTATAACCAAAATAACCATGGCAATTCCTACAACTCTACCCAAATCCTTTAGGTTTACCCTGGTTGAATGTAGATTTTTGTGGAGGGTCAAGCCTTCCATAGGTCCCTACATACAATCCTTTTATAATTTTCCATAACATTTCAAACAAATGAAAAATTAGTAACCATTTCAATTCCAAAATTCATCAATCATTATACATAAGACTTTTAAGTACAAAACTAACCTATGAATATAATTATGACAACAAATTTATATATACTCTTCTTCCTTAACTCAAACTCTCCTTATTCTCTTTCTATCTACTATTCCTTGTATGTGTGCCTCTCTATCCTCCTCCTTTCTTTTACTTATTTCCATCACTTTACTCTCTTCCACTTTCTCCTCCAATCTCAGTAGATAAAACTGATAGAAAATATGCATGCCAAAATAGCTCAACCCCCACTAAGCTACAATCCACCACTATTTCTCATGTAGCCAACAACCAAACTTCCATCATGATTTTTGCTAAGAATGACAGTTAAGCTAGATTCAACAAGTGATTAGAAACCCTGATCATCTTAAAACTTCCCATAACTGATTAAAATAACCATTATAAAACTTAAATAATATTTGCATGCCTTTTGACTTAAACATAAACTTTACTTAGTTTACAAACCAACTAAATAATAAGTCACAATCACCAATGTTAATCAATGCAATGTCAACCATCACTATCTTTCCATGCAATGTCGACTATCAACTACTCAAAAATCATAATGACTATATAGCATGGGTAAACAAATATGTATTTAAAAGATTATTTTTAATTGTTACCAAGTCATTTAAATAAAACACTTTGCATTTGACTTTAAAATATTAGTTAATACTCTAGGTTTAAATAATAACCATAGGCTTTAGTAAACAATTCAACAAACAAAATGCATTTATAAAAACTACTTCACAAAAATATTATTCTATAAAACCTTGCATTACATTACATTTATTTCCAAGCACTATAAGGTCAAAACACAAGTCTCATTTTACCATGCCAAAATCATTCATTAATATGTAACAAAGAGCTTATAATTAATTAAGTCGTTTATAAGTTTATAATACTATTAAAATCAATAATAGTAACCTTTTAAATGTAAATAGTTACTAACAAACTAACTCAATTATGTAATATTATATATCTATTATTTCTAACAAAGAATCCAAATAAGCATTAATAAATGAATATTTAACTATGTACAACACTGTAGTAAATTACATTAAACTAGTTAGGTACAAATTTAGAAAATCAACTAACTAAAAAAATCAATTGCAACTAGATTAGTGAAATCACGTAATCACATAAAATGAGCAGAGAACAAAAAAGATCACGATAGTCATTCATATGGAAAATAAGCATACCACAACTATCTAACTCAAATAATTTATCATACAACATGAAATACTACTGTGATGTGAGTATGGGTTTATGCTTTCATTCTCTATCATCCCCTAATGTCTCCATCTACACCACTCTCTCTAATGATGTTTTCCCTCTGTCACACTCTAAGGGATGATGTGTCCTGCATCTACCTCATAAAAATGAAGGTAGTTAGACCAAAACATAATTATATCCAAAAAATAATATTTTATAATTAAAAAATATGATCATAATGTACAAAATAAAAATTATAGCTATCTCATAGAAAACTAATCATGTATATTATGCAACATATAACTATTATATAATCAACATATGACATAAAGATTAATTAAATAATAGTAAATCAACTAATAACCATAATAATCCATAGATCAAATAATTTATTCAGCTTAGAGATAAATTGGGATGTGACATCTTTCCCCCTTAAATTTGGTGATCATCACGATGACATTTATTCAAACACAAGTTTTGAATTTAAAATATTTAGCATAAAATAAAATAATATGCAACAACAAATCAAGAAAATAAATGTGGAAACAACCTATAAAACTCATCATAGTCCTCCAAAGTGGCACTATCTTCATAATATTGATCCCATTAAACCTTGCACTCTAACACTTATCTATTATGCAAATTGAGTTTGTGAGTGTCAATTATTTTGATTAGTTCTACATGACCAACCTAGGATTCAGAACCTACAAAACATACCAATCCAACATATGTCAAATATCAACAACATAATTTTAAAGAGAAGACACATGGAAGACATTATGCAAAAGAGCTAGAGTTGGTGGAAATGGAAGCCTATACACTATCAAATTGACCACTTACAAAACTTTAAAGGGTCCCACATATCTTGATGAAAGTTTTGTAGACTTCCCAAATTTGATCAAGTTTTTATAAGGCTTAACTCATAAAAATACTATATCACATACAAAAAACTACCTAGTTATTCTCTTCTTATCAGCATAACTTTTTTATCTATCATTGCCCTCAACTAACCTTTGCCTAATTGTCCTAACTTGTTTTTCTATTTCTCAAAGTATCTCAGGTCCAAAGACTACCCTATCTTCTAGCCTATCCCAACTAATTGGTATTCTACATCTCTTTTTGTATAATGCTTCAAACGAATCCATATTTAATGTTGATTGGTATTATTTTTTTTAATAAAACTCAACCAATGGAAGGTACTCTTGCAACTTGTATTATTGATCCATACAATGCATACAAAGGAGATATTCTAAAACCTAGTTAACTCACTCTATCTATCCATCATTTTACAGGTGATAAGTAGTGTTGAAGTTCAACTGCATACCCAAATCTGAATTTAGAGTCAACCAAAACCTAGAAATCATCCTTAGATCTTGATCCAAAATGATATTCTTTGGAAACCATGTAATCGATACACTTATTTCATGAATCTCTTCATAAGCATAGGTGCATAATCTGTCAAGTTTCCTAGTATGAAGTGGGATACCTTGGTTAGTTTTTCAACTACAATAAAGATCATGTCATATCAATTTCATGATAACAACCCTTGGATAAATTCCATGCTAATCACCTACCACTTCCATTTTGATATATCACATGGATATAACAATCCAACCAAATACACATGTTTATCTTTCACACACTGACATTTTAGATAATGAGACAAAATCCACTACATCTCTCTTGATTATTTTCTATAAATAGAGTGGTTTGAGCTCAGCCATAATCTTGGTTACTCTTGGATGTCATGAATATGGGTCATTGTGCAATTTTGTTAGCACTGTGCTCCTCAAATTCTCTCTATTAATCACATACATCCTACCATTGTAACATAAAATACCATCACTCTCTATCTTGAGTCCCTTATAATTAGGTTATGAGCATTTTTAGATAATGCTTTCTTGACTTGATCTTACAATTCATCTCTTGGTGAAAATTTGATTACCTAATCTTAGAAAGTACTCTTGATAGTAGTCATAACTGCTATGTACCCTATATGGGTTAGATCATCAACTACTATATTCTCCTTACCTTTAATATAATTAATATCATAATCATATTTAGATAATAACTCTAACCATCATCTTTGATGAGCATTCAGGTTCAGTTGGGTGAAGATATACTTGAGTCCTACGTTATCAGTCTTGAACTCAAACGGTTTCCACAATAGATAATGCCTCCAAACTTACAAATCATGTATAATTTCCACAAGTTCTAGGTTATGAGGGGTATTGATGAGGCCACCAATTTATTTCTTTTATAGCCTCATCAATACCTAGTATATATATTTTTCCATGTAAACCCCATAACTATTCATGACTTATGCAAATGAATGAATGAATTTATGAATTATTTTTTTCGGTGTGTGTGTGTGTGTGTTATGTTATGTTATGAATTATTGATACTTTTTATTTGATAAAATTATACTTATGTAACTTTATTTAACAAGCATTTGAAGGATAACGTAAGGTTGAAGGATCTTGTTAGGGCACAACACTTATAGGCTTCCCTTAGTAAGGGTAGGCTTCACCTACAGGTTGCCTGCAGCTATTGTAGAGTGCCTACAGCAACTATAGGCTGAACCTATAGGTTGTCTATAGCCACTATAGAGTTCCCACAGTAACTGTAAGTTTCACTTACAAGTTACTTGTATCCACTATAGAGTACCCATGGTAATTGTAGGCTTCACCTATAGGTTACTTGCAGCCACTATATAAAATAGAGCTATTATTATGATCAAATTTTAAGGACACATCAAGTTGTCTTGAGAATTGAATGGAAGATTGGAAATGAGCATACTTGTTGTACAGACTCCCTAAATACAAGCATATTTAGATGTGCTACCAAAGATGAGAAAGACAAGGACAATGGGAAAGAGACAAAAAGAAATAAAACATCAAAATAGTATACCTTGTCCTTAACCCACTCAAGCCTAAAAAAAGTAATTTTGATAACCAACCACTTGAAGGCTGATTGGGCTAGTTTCTAAATTATTTGTATTTTTCTTATTTTGGTGTCTTTGGTTAAAAGTTAATAAACTACCCTTTGTATTTAATGGTATAACCTAGATCAAATTAGGAGTTAGTCAATTGGATAGATAATAGAGAAGTATTATAATTATAGCAATTGCATTCTCAATATTTTAACCTTCTATAGCAATATTTAATTGATATAGAATTGTGTAATGAGAAGGTTGATTTTGTAAGAATTTTGTGAATTCTCTCAGAGAAGGATTGGATCTCAATTTTGAATGAGGAAGGGCCCCCTTGAAAGGAGTTGTAGTGAAGATCATGACCCTCTTTAGTTTTAGTGTGTTGTGTAAGTTAATTTGATTATATATGTCTGATGCATGTGTGATTCATAAGTGTGAATTGGTTCTATAATTATGTCATAATAGTTTCATAATATAATTATCTAGTGAATTCAACATAAGTTTATTGTACTATAACTAGAAAAATAAGTTGATTTCTAGATCAATGATGCATATATATTGCTAACATTAATGAAAATTGTATGCACCTTGGGTTGATAATTAATATTAGTTAGACTCAAGAATCTAGAAATTATTGGGTAATTAGTTTACACAACATTTTGGCACCATTGTCAAGGAGGGTGTCAATTACTATTTTTTTAAAATCAATCATTGTTTTTTATAAAATTGGTTAATGCATTATTATACCTAGCTGAACAAGTCGAGTGAAAACATTGTAGTGTCTTATTCTAGATGTCTAATTTCCTAGACATATAGTTCTAGTTGAGCAAGTCAAGTAAGGGCACTATGGTGTCTTATGCCAGTTGTCTAAGTTTATAGAAGTAAATGGTGCATAAGTTACTTAATTCATGTCTTTAGAATTTATTTCCTATAAGATTGATTTATTTTTTTCAAAGTGTGCTTTTAATTTTCCTGCTTTCATTTCTTGTTTTTTAGGATAATTTTCCTACTTTCACTTCTTGCTTTCTATGATAATTTTATTGATTTCAATAGATAATTTTATTGATTTATAGAAGTAAAATTTCAATTCCTATTGTTTTGATTTCTGCACTCCTTTATTTCTGATATTATTTTTACTTATTCTAAAACAACCCCCTAGAACACACAAAAATGAAAAAAACTAACCCTATGCAAGAAGAGATAGGATAGATGAAGGAGTGGCATAATATTTATGCAAAAAAAAGAGGTTCTTGAGGGATATTCCTACCAAATAAGTCACAATTTGCTATCAAAAAAGAACCAAAAATACCTACAACTAAGATTCTTGTTAAAGAATATACCATAAGCTAGAAGGTTCTTGAAGAAGAGAACACTACAAACTAAATGAGGTATCTTGTAGAAGAAGCACTACTAGCTTTGAAAAAGGAAACAAAAGTAGACAAAGCATTACCTGAGATAGTAAGAATAAATGAAGGAGAGGAAATACATGAACCAAATACTCTAGAGAGTAACATATTTAAAACATTATAGCAAGGCTTTCTTGATCAAATCAAAGAAAGTTCAAAAGAATATTTACACCTTTCATTCAATAAAAAAACTAAGGATCAATAGATAAACATTTATTATCATGCTGACCAAGGGATTGATATAAAATTTGAGGATGAGATCCTGAGTACCTTTTATAGTCATATCACAATAAAATCCATCATAAATAGATAAGGAAACGTTGTGGAAATCAATAGGAATCCTGACATAGTTATTTTTGAATTTTCTATTCTAGATGCAACAGGGGTAATACAAATGAAAAATATCTCACCCTCAGTCTTGCCAAATTTTAGAGGTACATTATCCAAAGACCTAGACACATTATTTTTTTAATTTATTATCCTTTGTATAATATATGACTACAAGCAGGATACACATAAATTGAAACTTTTTCCAACCACCCTCAAAGACTCAACACTTCACTGGTTTATGGGACTAGGTAGTGATTTAGTCCACACTTGGGGGGACATGAAAAATAAATTTTTGACTAAGTATCAAGAATATGGATGAGGAAGAAATTACAAAAAAAATGATATATTCAAGATGACTTAAGAAGGAGATGATCTTTGGAAGACTATGTTGAACGGTTCATGTTTAGTGTAAAAAAATTAAAGCAAAGTGCACTTAGAGAAGAGCCTTTAAAACTCATCTTCCTGAAAGGAGTTAGAGAAGATTGTCTAGAATATTTGGACATATTGAGTAGGGGATATATCTCTCAAATTACATTTTATAAAATCAAAGAGTCGAGCAAAACTTATTTTAGGTCTACCATAAACAAAGTTCAGGGTAGAAAACATCCACTGGCAACTGTAAATGGCCTATCATAATTTGAAGTTAGTAACCTATTACAAGACATGAAATAAGATATCATTATTCACTTGACCACCCAACTAGATATCTTGCACTCAAGGCAAAAGCAAGCAGCCTTAGATCACGCTTTAACCATTTATTATCTAGATTGTAAGAAAAAAAAGGTAGATTGTAGATGTCATGAGGTTCAAGCTAAAGTAGCTAAAATCACAGCTGAAGAACCAAAAATAATAGAGTGACACATTGTAAGAGGAGATGGTGACCAAGTTTTCTATGTTTTACAAAGAAGGCCATGGATTCAATGACCATATTATTTAGGTATGGGACAAAATCCACCTTTTGCAAATTATACCTCCTTTAATTCATAATTTTTAAAAACTACTCGCAATTGGACTAGTCCTTGGATGTATGTCTCACCTCCTAATTATATTTGGTATACAACTTAGACAAGGTACCCCACCACCTCATAAAAACCTCCATAAAATGTATCCCTCACTTAGAAACAAGTTTGGAAACCACCCCAAGGCCCACCATTCACAAACCAGTGGCAATAGCCTTGGAGACCCAATCAGCTCTGGGGAAACCCTCAAGGTGGATTCCCTCCATAACAACAATAAAAACCTCTTGCTCTTATGTCCAATACAAAAACTACACCCAAGCATAACTAGCTCCCTACCTAACCCATATATAATCTTGAAAATAAGCTAGTGAAACCCGCATTCAATATCGAATCTATTTAGTACCTGACATACACAGTGAACATCAATGAAGTTAACCTCTATTCAAGAAACATTATACCACCCCCAGAACCACCCATAATAATGGAATCAGATCATGAAACCCTAGAAGATCATGATAACCCATCACCATAAGAACTCTCTAAACCAATAATTAAAGTTGTTGATGAAATAGCCCCACTATTTCTAGAATGGCTCACCCCTTCAATGCCATGTAATTAAACCTAAGTTTGATTTCATGGGATAGCTTAAGAATATTAGTGTAAAAATCCCTCTCTTCTAGGCCATCAAGGATGAGCTCATATATTTCAATTTTTTTATAAACCTCTATCTACAAAAACCTAGAAGGAAGAAGAAAAATCCCAATACTATGTATGTAATTGGCTAGTTGATAGACATCATGTTAGGAAACACCTTTCCAAATAAATATTTAGATCTAAGATGCCCAGTAGTAACACTCCATATCCATGACCAGTAGTTTTCTAATACATTGATAGACTTGGGGGCTACAATAAATATAATAATAACTGAAACCATGCACAAACTAAAGTTACATAGTATTCATCCCACATCTAAAATGCTATAAATGGTTGACAAGTCTACAGTCAGACCAAAAATAATCATTGAAGAACTTGCATTACTATATATTCTTGAGAGTATCTTATAGATTTCATTGTGTTGCAACCTAAGTCTAATTTGGGTGGATACCCTCTTATCTTAGGATGACCTTGGCTTGTCACAATTGATGCCTTCATCAACTATAGATTAGGTAATATGATGATATCCAATGGAAACCACATTAAGAATTTGGTACTTTATCCCTAAACATAGCCATTTTTGACATTAGAGCATACATTGTGGGCTGAAGAAGATGAGGGAGACCAACGTCCTTTGATTCTTGTATTTACCATAGACCATGCATGCACATTGGCTGATTAGGGGAAGATACTTCTCTCCAATGTTTTTTAGCATAATTATCAAACTCATTCTACAAATCTCAACCACTTGCAATGTGTTGAGTGCCCATTTCCTAGCCTTTAAGAATCAAATAATTCTAATGCATATGTGAAGGAAATAATCCACCAGCTATTATCTTATAGCTATAGTCAAACTAGATCCATTAGCAATATAGAAATAATGAAATCAAAAAACATTACTTATTAATAACAAGTTGAAGTTAAATGAGGAAAAATATCTAGTCAACATGTTACATGTAAACCAATGTGATTTTGCATGGGATTATAAGGATTTACAAAGAATCAGCCCAAAAAAATGCACACATCATATCTACATCAAAGAAGAGTGCCAACCAATCAGACAACCACAACATAAAATGAATTTAGCTCTTAGAAAAATAGTCAAAGTAGAATTACAAAAACTCTTGACTACTGGATTTATATATCCCATTTTGGAGAGTGAATGGGTTTCACCATTGGTAATTGTACCCAAAAAAATGGCAAATGGTGTGTATGCATAGATTACAAGATACTTAACATATCAACTAGAAAGGATCACTTTCCTCTACCCTTCATTGATCAAGTGTTGGACATACTAGTAGGAAAGAAATATTTTATCTTTCTAGATGGCTTCAGTGGTTACAACTAGATTATAATTGCTCTTGAGGACTAGGAAAATACCACCTTTAATTTTCCCTAGGGTACTTATGCTTATGTTGTAATACCCTTTGGGTGATGTTACACTCCTGCAACATTCCAAAGGGTTATCTTGAGTATCTTTATAGATATGGACAATGAATGTGTATAAATCTATATGGATGACTTCACTATCTATGGAGAAACATTTGATGAGTGCCTCAAAGACCTAGAGAGAGTGTTACAATTTTGTCAAGAGCACCCTTTGTCTCTCAATTACAAAAAATGCTACATGATTATGACATAAGGCATGGTCTTAGGCCACCATGTATCTAATAAAAGAATTAATGTTGACCTTGCAAAAATTAACATCATAAAAAACTTACTTGTTCCTCAAAAACAAAAAGATGTTAGGATTTTTTTAGGATAGTTGGTTACTATAGGAGATTTATCAACAATTTTAGCAAGGTAGCAACACCATTGTTCACTCTTTTAACTAAAGATGCTAAATTTCTATGGACTCCTGTCTGTAATACAACCTTCAAACAATTGAAGGAATTATTGACCACCACCCCTATTCTACATGGTCTTGATTGGAAGTTTCCCTTCCATATTCACACAAATGATTTAGATACTACCCTAGGAGCTGTGCTATGCCAAAAATAGGAAGCACTCAATTATGCCATATATTTTGTAAGTAAGAACCTATAGGTAGCAAAATTAAATTACATAATTACTGAAAAAGATGTCTTGGTAGTAGTTTATGCTATCAATAATTTTCATCACTATATCACATGGTATCAGGTCTTTGTTTATATAGACCATGCAGCCATTCAGTACCTTATTAACAAACCAGTTATTCTAGCTAGAGTGATAAGATAGCTGCTCTTATTATAAGAATTTAATATCACCATTATAGATAATCTTGGTAAGGACAATGTCATGACAAATTTATTATCATGCCTACAATTCCTTGAAGAAAATACCATAGTGGATGACTCAGTTCTAGATGAGCACATGTTCTCCCTCACCCTTACCACACTTTGGTATGCTGATATTGTGAACTATCTTATAACAGGGCTACTTCCACAACACTTCCTCCCTAAACAAAGAAGAGATTTAATTCAAAAAAGTGGCAGATAGTCATGGTTTTTTAGATTTATTTTCTATACTAGGATTGACTCCATCATCAGAAGATGTCTTAGAGAAGATGAAGTTCTAGATATCCTTAAAGCCTACCATGATGAACCCTATGGAGGACACTTTATAGCCAAGCATACAATATTAAAAATATTGAATACATGATATTATTGACACTCACTTCATAAAGATGCAATAAGCTATACTACTCATTGTAATAGATGTCAGTATATGGGGAGACCCACACATTCAGATGACATGCCTTTGTAGCCTCAAATGACACTTGAACCATTTGAAAAATGGGGCCTAGACTTTTTTAAATATTTTGATCCAAAATCCAACAATAAAGAGTACATCCTTGTATGTACTGACTATGTCACTAAATGGGTGGAAATAAAATCTCTCACACATGCTAGGGATGAGAAGGTGACATCTTTACTCTATGAAGAAACATTCATAAGATATGGTGTGCCACAAAAAATAGTCACTGATCAAGGACCCCAATTCATTACTAACTTAATTACTTCCTTGGTCTAATAATATGAGATTAGACATAATAAATCAACTCAATATCATCCATAGTCCAATGGATAGGTGGAAGTCACTAATAGGGAGTTAGAAAATATTTTGACAAAGACTATTAATATGTCTCGTAAGGATTTGGAGGATAGAGTTCCTAAAGTTGTTTGGGCTTACAGAATCACATGGAAGACCACTACAATCTTCACCCCATATGAGTTGGTCTATGAAAATAAACGTATCTTGCCAATTGAATTTGAGTACAAATAACACTAGAACTTGGGATGGATATATCTAAAGCACAGAAAGAAAGGCTTCTATAATTGATTGCCTTAGATGATAATAGACAATAGGCATTATAGAACATTGATTTTTTATAGCATTAGTAGAGTGGATGGCATGACAAGTACATTAAGACCAAGAAATTCAATGTAGGAGATTGGACCCTTCTTTTTGACTCCAAATATTAGGATCACAAGGGCAAACTCTAGAATAGATGGCTTGGTCCTTTTGAGATTGAGCATGTTTATGATAATAGATCAGTACAAATCTAAACCATTGATCTAATAACATTATGTCTATTAGTCAATGGCCACAAACTAAAGTTGTATATAAATCCACTCATTTAGGAGGATTTTACTAAGCACATACACAAGTAATTACAAGATGGATACAATGATGTACTGGATATGTATGATGTCTCACTAGACAAAGGGAGTACTAGCTAACATTCAAATGAATAAGGAAAGGAGGACATCCTAGCCCTCATTTAGTATGATGAATGAGACCTTTACTTGGTCCTTAACATTCACCCTTCTAAGGGCCTTGACAAGGACCCTGAATAAACATTCTACTGCAAGCAGTAGCTAGAGTTAAAAAATTATTAAAAAACTTTTTAAAAAAAGAAGAAAGGAGAAAAGGTAGTCATTTTGAGCACAACTATCTAGTTGCTACAAGAAATTCTATAACTTATACATGCACCTTTTCCATAGTTGGGCATCACTTTGTAGCCTACTATGGGCTCCACTTGTATCTATTGTAGGTACCTACCAATGCCTATTTTCACCTTTTTAATGCATACATGTTAGATCCTCTTAAACTCTAAGTTATGACTTGGCTATTATCTTTTTATAAATGCATGGAAGTCATCAAACAACCTCATATAGGAGTGAAGGAGGATTGGAGCACCAAATTCAAACCTCTTATTCAGAATTACCCTTGAATAATAGGCTAAAGAGCCACACTAATAGCAAGCACTTTCAATCTCCATTTGAAGTGTTGCAAACCATAATTTATGCCTATAGGGACACACATGACTCACTTTCAATTTTTGGTCATTTCATGGAGGTAATTTCACTATGTTAAATAGTGAGATCTCATATTTCTTTGGCACATAGGCCCCATGTTTGAATATTCTATTGATTTATAAAATACATGTCCACCAGGCATAGAACCTACAGGCATAAGATAACACAAAGAAAATTATCATTAGGCTCATGTAGAGGAAGACCACATAGTAGTAGAACCCTCAACTACCCTATTCCATGGTCATACAAGACATGACATGGATCACCCAACTCTGATATAACCACCTTGTGGTAAGAGAGTAATAATCTCTCATCTAAGTTAAGACCCATGTTCCAATTCTATGCACGTGAGTTGAGGGCATCATCAAAGCCTATTATATGATGATCTCATAATTATTCAAAAAGGGCCCACTTTAGTCTAGTTCCAACTACCCACCCAATCATCATTCCATCACTCACTCACATGTAAACACTCACATGCCAACACACACGTACAAACTCTCAGTATCATCCTTGGTACACCATTAACAAAAAGGTACACCATATATTTTAATCATTTAAAAGTATTCATTGTTTTAATATAGCATGTATGATATTAATAATCATATTCAATCATTAGTCACATCATTCATTTCAACTCCCCTCTAAACCCACACTTATACCCCTAATTATGACCCCATTCTATCCTTTCTTTCCTATTCACTCCATGTCACTTGAGGACATGTGATATCTCAAGTGGAGGGGGAGGATGCTACGAGTGAGAACACCATGCACTATAGGAATCACACATATAGGATTAGACACCATAAATATGCCATAGTATCCTATAGGGAAAGCAATCAATTTCATTTATTTTCCCTTACAAGTATAACCATTCACTTAAAAATGTAGCATGCCATAACTTACAACCCTGCAACCTACAACCACACATCTACCATTGTTGAACAAACCCTACTTTTATAGGTAAATTTTTATAATCAAAATAAGAGTGTGTTGCCACTTATTGGTTGAAAGGATTGATAGATAACCTAAACTTAGCAAGATCAGAGGGTCAGTTGTGAAAAGAAAACCCATATATCATAGGCAACTTCATGGAGACCAAACCAGTTGGGCTATCTTCAATAGCATTGGTTAGACCATTTATTTTGAGAAGTTACAACATTTCTCAAAACCTTTTTCTACATAATTTTAAGGATCTTTAATGAATACCAAGTTACTTTATATGGCATCAGATTCCCAGTCACTGAAGAACTGGTGAGCCAAACAACTAAGCTACTAAGTATAGGAGAGAATTGGCAAGACAAATCCAATGACTAAAAAGCCAGACAATAGTTTTGTTAGGAGAATGATAGACTAATACTAAATAAAGGTGGTGTGGAGAGACTTAGCTTACCTATAGCATGGAGGGAGATAGCATCATACATCATCAGGTACATGACTTTTGAAGGAAGGTATTCCCTAATTTATACCCTCCAATTTAAACTTTTGAATCACTTAAGGCATAATAAAACCATTAATGTTCCAAATTTCTTATGGAACTTTTTAAAAAGGATGTCCAAAGAGTATGATAAGTGTATTAAAATAGTTCTATCCCATAATTACCTAATATGGTTGATAACTAAATAAGGAATAAACTTTGTTAGACCTAATCTAAGTTGGGAGAAATTTCTATCCCTAGAGAATAATGCACCTTAGCAAGAAGAGGGTAATAATAAGAAAGAATCCCTTGAGGATTAGGCCCAATAGATTGTACATGAATTTATTTTGAGCACCAGTGCTACTATCCATCCCATAGCTACTGAGTGTCCATCTGAAACTGCTACGGGTAGAAGAAAGAGAAGGAAACTAGTCCTACCTCCTTTTAACATAGAGGAAAGTCCACAACAACATATTTTTTCTCCCACTATCTCCTCACCACATATTTATTCCTCCACCATGGATCCTTCAAGATAAGAGGAAGTTATTATATCCACTACTGCATAAAAATAACAAGTGTCATTAGTCATCCCTCTTGAAAGGAAAATGAAAACTAAAGAAAATAAACTCATTATGTCAAGAATAAGGAAACCTCCTCCTAAGAGATCTCAAATAATTAAGAAATAAAAGACAATTATAACCTCCTTAACCATAGATATCAGTGATGATGAAAAACCAAAGAAAGAGCCTAGGTTCTGAAAGACCCCTGATGGGTTTGAAATTGAAGTATGGTCTATTGATGAGGAATATACCAAGTTAGAAGAATAATAATCACCTCAGCCATCTAGATTCACTGAGGAGGACATTGATCTCCTCAGAGACATTGGGTATACAAAAGAGGAATTAAGAATGGTAGATCAACATATAGTAAAATAGGAATTGGTTAAAGAAGAGACTATGGAAAAAAAAGTAGAACAAAAAATACTTCCTCATACCTAAGAATTCTAGACATTAGAACAAGCTTTGAAGCAAATATACAGACTAAGGAATGAGATTATAGAATTGAAAGGTAAGAGAGGCATTGAAACACTTTTAGGGGTAGTAGAATTTGTAGAACCTTCCATAGAAAAATAAAAGTTATTAGAGGAACCTATTTTAGCTTCATTCACCTTGGCCACAAAAGCACCTATAGTAGATTATACTCTAGCTTTGGTCCCCTTTTTGTTGGGGATCAACCAACAAAGTTGATTACTATTATGAAAGCAATTAAATGTGAAATTAAACTAGAAAGATAAGTAACTAGAATCAGAAATAGCAAATAACAAGAGATACAAGAAACCACCCTAAAAACTTGTATTAAACTCTTTACAGAAGGAATTACAATTGAAGAAACTTCTTTTCTTCCACACCTCTCTTAGATGTATAGATATCTTTCTAGATATCTTTCCCTCAAGAGTTCTCTCTCTCAATTAAAATCAACTCCAACAACCTGGATTGATACACATATACAATTCTTGTACTTGTCCAATTCCAATAAGCTATGAAGATCTATCCTATATATAATATTAGGAATCATGAGCATACATTTACAACCATTAGATGCACCTCCTAATCAAGGGCTCAAATTAGTTCTACTTAAAATAGAAATGCAGACTTAAGACTATCACTTAATCCTATCATGCAAACATTCTATTCTGTACATGAAAATAGCATTCTGAACGCACAGGTGATCGACATCAGTCCCTTCTAGTCTACCTGTGACTGACGTCAGCCAACTTACTACCGACATCGGTAGCCTCTGGTTTGTTCCTGACCGTCGACAGCGACTGTGGACTCCAACAACTTTTGCATTCGCTCATCAGTGAAGCTTTTAGCTCCACAACTTAACAATCTCTCACTTAGAGATAAACAACTGCACCTGTAACTGTACATCAACATCTTCTAGCTCCTCCATCTTCAAACTCAATCATGAAGACCAACAAAAGTTGAATGAAGATTCAACTTCTCCTTTGTTACCGGCTTGGTTAACATATTAGCAAGATTCTTATCTATATGGATCTTCTCCAGCCTTAACTCACCATCCTCCAATACCTGTCTAATGAAATGGTACCTAAGCTATATGTGTTTGGTTCTTGAATGAAAGGCTGAATTCTTAGCCAAATAAATTGCACTCTGACTATCACTGTATAGTCTACAACTCTCTTACTCCTTTCCAAGCTCTTCCATGAACCGTGTCATCCATATCATCTCTTTGCTAGCCTCTGTGACTGTAATATATTATACTTCTGTAGTTGACAAGGCAACAACCTTCTGTAACTTTGATATCCAGCTAACCACCATTCCACCAACAGTGAAAAAATATCCTATGGTGCTTCTTCTGCCATCCAAATCACCTAGCATATCTGAATCTACATAACCATGTAGAGAGGTGTTTGAACCACCATAGCACAAATGCCTACTTTTGGTCCCTCTCAGATATCTAAGGATCCATTAAACTACTTTTCAGTGTTCCTTTCCTAGATTGGCCATATATTTACTTACAACTCCCACTGCTTGGGCAATATCAGGCCTAGTACAAACCATTGCATACATTAAGCTCTCAACTGTGGAAGCATATGGAACTTTCTTCATGTACTCTACCTAATCATATGAATTAGGACACTGTTCTTTACTCAACTTAAAGTGTCCAGCCAAAGGTGTGCTTACCGATTTTGCATCCTGCATATTGAACCGTTTCAACACATTGTTCACATAATCCTCTTGAGACAAAATCAACCTGTGATTTTTCCTGTCTCTCTTAATATTCATGCCAAGGATTTTCTTTGCTACTCCCAAATCCTTCATGGCAAATGTGTGAGCTAATTTCACCTTAAGCTTAGAGATATCCTGCATGTGTGATCCTGCAACCAGCATGTCATCTACATATAACACCAAAATAATATATCTACCATTATCCAATCTCTTAAAATACACACAATGGTCAGATTGACATCTACTGTAGCCATGCTCAGTCATAAACCTGTCAAACCTCAGATACCATTGTCTAGGAGCTTGCTTGAGGCCATACAAGCTTTTCTTCAATCTGCACACAAGTTTCTCCTTACCTTTGACCTCAAATCCTTCTAGCTGATCCATATATATTTATTCATCCAAATCTCCATGAAGAAACCCTGTCTTAACATCAAGCTGCTCAAGATGCAAATCCTCAATAGCAACTAAAGACAGTACAGTCTGTATAGAAGTCATTTTAACAACAGGAGAAAAAATCTCACCAAAATCAATACCTAGTTTTTGTGCAAATCCTTTCACTACCAACATGGCCTTATATCTCATCTGTCCATTCTCACCTTCCTTTAATTTGTAGATCCATATGTTTGTCAGTGTCTTCTTTCCCTCTGGCAACTCAACCAAATCCCATGTTTGGTTCTCTTTCAAGGAATCAATCTCCTCATTCATGCCTAGCTCCCACTGATTCTTGGACTCCACCTGTATTACTTCATCAAAACTCTCTGGTTCTCCACCATCAGTAAGCAATAAATAAAATAATGAAGGGAAGTATTGAATTGGAGGTTTACTTACCCTTTCTGACCTCCTGATGGGCGTCTGAGACTCATTCACAACACGTTGTCTACCCAAATTCTCTGACAGTGACCGACCTCGGTCACCTCCAGGCCTATAACTGGCTGACATCGATTCCTCTTGACCAACATCGGTTCCTGTATTTCCAACGTCAGTTACTGCCTGACCGACTTCGGTCTTTGTGTTTTCCTGTTTGTGATTATTCTTTCCTGTGAGCTTATTTTAGACCTTCACCTCATCCAATTCTCCATTGCTCTACCCAGATTGATTTAGCTTCTTGAGCTGATCACTATACATCACTTTTTCATTGAAAACAACATCATGGCTCCTAATTATCTTATTAGTTCATAGATTCCAAAACCTAAATCCAAAATCATCAGAGCCATAGCCAATAAATGTGCACCTCATAGACTTAGCATTCAGCTTCTTTCTATTTTCCTTATCAACATGCACAAATGCTTCAAAACCAAAAAATTTGAGAAATGAGAGATCTACCTTTTTACCTGTCCATGCCTCTTCTAGAATTCCACCATCCAGAGCTATAGAGGGTCCTTTGTTAATCAGGTAAACTGCAGTGTCCACAGCTTCTGCCCAAAACTCTAAGGGCAAACCAGCATGCAATCTCATACACCTTACACACTCCATGATTGTTCTGTTCATCCTTTCAGCAACTCCATTTTTTTGAGGTGTCCTTAGAACCATCCTTTGCTTGTGTATTCCATGCATATAACAATACCAGTTGAACTTATAGCTATAGAACTCACCCCCATTATCAGATCTCAGGCACTTCAATCTCCTACATGTTTCATTCTCAACCATAGCTTTCCAAATCTTAAACATGTCAAAAACATCAGATTTCTTCTTTATACAATAGACCCATACCTTTCTTGTAGCATCATCTATGAAAGAAAAATAGTACTATGATCCTCCAATAGAAGCAACCTGAGTTGGTCCCCACACGTCTGTGTGAACAAGCTCCAACTTATGATTCTTCTTTGTTGACCCAGTCTTGAGAAAACTCAGTCTCTTCTATTTTCTAAAAATACAGTGCTCACAAAAATCCAAATCTATGCTTTTCAAATCTGAAAGCTTACCTGTTGACTTAAGAATTTTCATTCCCTTCTCACTCATGTGGCCAAGCCTCTGGTGCCATAACTTTGTATCTACATCTGAAGTAGATAATACAGAAGGAGAATTATCTGTAATAAAATTACATAAATAGAGAGTACCTACTCTCTTACCTCTGGCCAATACAAGTGCACCCTTGGAAACCTTCCAAGATTCAGCTATGAGAGTTACTGTACAACCCTCATCCCCTAACTTTCCTATAGAAATTAGATTCCTCTTCAGGCTGGGAACATGCATGACATCTCTCAACACCTGTGTGTTGCCATTCTGCATTTTCAACTGCACTTTTCTTTTACCAACAATTTTACAAGGCTCATCATCCCCTAAATAAACTATTCCAAAATCTCCATGGACATAGTCACTAAAATATTCTCTATTAGGGGTTGCATGGAAAGATGCACTAGAATCTAAAACCCAAGATTCTATATTATTATGCAAAGAGAATATAAGAGCATCTTGTGCAACAATACCTGCAACTTTTGTTTCTTCTTTACCTTCATGCTGATTGTTCTCTTTAGGTTTTGACCAGCAATCTTTGCTTATGTGCCCTATCTTTCCACAATTCCAGCAGGCTATCCTCCTGCCATTTTTGGATTTGGATCTATCTCTCATCTTTGACTTAGACCTTGATCTCCCTTTCTTGCTCTTCTCTTTTTGCCTTCCCCTGCTCTCAAAACTTAAAGCATTCCCTGATGTTTCCTCTATGCTTTTCCTGTGAATTTCTTCATTCAAGATTACACTAACAACATCATCTACTTTTAAAATATTTGAAGCAGATGCAGTATTACTAATTGCCATTACCAAGCTATGCCAGTTCTCAGGTGAAGAGCATAAGATTAATAAAGCTTTTATTTCATCATAAAAAACTATTTTGACTGAATTCAATTGATTTACAATTCCATGGAAATCATTTAGATGATTAGATACAGATCCACCTTCCTACATTTGCAAATTAAATAACTGCTTCATAAGATATACCTTATTTGAAGCTGAGGGTTTTTCATATAAATTTGCTAAAGTAGTCATTAACTCTACCGTAGACTTTGCCTGTGATAAATTAGATATCACAGTGGATGCTAGACTCAATCTTATAGATCCAAGAGCCTTTCTATCAAGAACTTCCCATTCTTCATCTTCCATGTCTATGGGCTTCTTTGTAGCCCCACCTAATGGTAAGTATAGATCTTTTTGATACAGATAATCTTCTATCTGCATTCTCTATAATTGGTAATTCTTGCCATTAAACTTCTCCATTCTCAGTTTACTTTCTTCTGCCATTGCTTCTCCCACTCAAATAGAAATCCCTATGAGTAACCTGTAATCAATACACACTAACCAGATCTGAAACACTTGTTAGTCAACCTGGCTCTGATACCACTTGTTGGGAATCAACCAACAAAGTTGATTACTATTATGAAAGCAATTAAATGCGAAATTAAACTAGAAAGATAAGTAACTAGAATCAGAAATAGCAAAGAACAAGAGATACAAAAAACCACCCTAAAAACTTATATTAAACTCTTTACAGAAGGAATTACAATTGAAGAAACTTCTTTTCTTCCACACCTCTCTCAGATGTACATATCTCTTTCTAGATCTCTTTCCCTCAAGAGTTCTCTCTCTCAATTACAATCAACTCCAACAACCTGGATTGATACACATATACAATTCTTGTACTTGTCCAATTTCAATAAGCTATGAAGATCTATCCTATATATAATATTAGGAATCATGAGCATGCATTTACAACTATTAGATGCACCTCCTAATCAAGGGCTCAAATCAATTCTATTTAAAATAGAAATGCAGACTTAAGACTATCACTTAATTCTATCATGCAAACATTCTATTTTGTGCATGAAAATAACATTCTAGACGCATACGTGACCGACATCGGTCCCTTCCAGTCTGCCTATGTCCGACGTCAGCCGACCTACTACCGATGTCGGCAGCCTCTGGTCTGTTCCTAACTGTTGACAGCGACTGTGGACTCCAGCAACTTCTGCATTCGCTCATCGGTGAAGCTTTTAGCTCCACAACTTAACACTTTTATACTAGATTTCCTCCCCCATTTTCCACTACAAAAACACCTATAGTAAAAGAAGTTATTGATGTAGATTTTTTAGCTACTAGGCCAATCGAGACTGATGATCTTTTTATTTTTATAAAATAAAAATTTAGTGATAATGAATCTTACCACAAGGAATTGGTGCAGAGATTCAATGGATATGTTGAATCAATGGAACAACATGATGATTTACAATAAAAATTAAAAATTGTTGAATTTTGGATCAGTCATCTAAAGGAAAAGATTGGTAAAATACATGAAACCACTAAACTATTGATGGAGTGTAGACCACCTTCTAAGGTGTATGTTGTGTACTTGGAAGAGAGACGACTTAAATTCAAATATGACAAGATCTATAATGATCAATCTTACATGGTTTTTGACCCCAAATCTTTCTTTCAAGAATATAGGCATGTTAATTCCTAACCACCAAGCTTAGTTAAGTGAGTTTTACATCCACCAATATGTTGTACCCAGTGATACAGAATAGAATCCAAATATATATTTGGGAAATGTCTTACTAAATGCATTTTTTTCATATGTTCTAAATGAAACAAGAAGGAAAAAAATAGAAGAATATCAAGAAAAATAAAAAGAAGCTACTTTGATGATCAAGGGTGAATCAAGAAATCTAGATGTTTTAATAGATGAATGAATATCCTTCATTATTTGAGTCTTATGGAAGGAGATGGAAATTAAATTTTTATTGGTTGTTCTCACAGATGGGCAGAACTCTCAGATGCTTTGAAAAGAAAGGAACCTTCCTCCCCTCAAAACCTTAACGAGGCCATCCATAGAGTATACTTGTATATTGAGCTTGTTATAAAGTGGAGGATACAATGATTGGGGTTGATATTTCAACCCCCTATATTATGGTTCCTAATTCTTTACTAGGAGGGAAATTTTCTAGCTAAAAGAGAGATAGAGAAGAAAAGATGGGAACACATTGAGAATGCTAAAGGTTTCTACATATTTGAAGGGTCACACTACCCTAAGGCCCTAAACTTTAAGAAATTTTTGGTTTCAAAATGAAACCAAGGCTTGCTTGAGGTCAAGAAAGAGGTTAAGTAGGGAGTGTGATGAGGCCACCATTTGCTTCCTTTTATAGCCTCATCCATACCTAGTATATATCTTTTTCCATGTAAACCTCATAACTATCTTTGACTTATGCAAATGAATGAATAAATTTATGATTTTGTGTGTGGATTGATGTGTGTGTGTGTGTGTGTGTGTGTGTGTGTGTGTGTGTGTGTGTGTGTGTGTGTGTGTGTGTGTGTGTGTGTGTGTGTGTGTGTGTGTGTGTGTGTTATGGATTATTGATGTTTCTTCCTTGATTAGATTATACTTATTTAACTTTATTTAATAAGCATTTGAAGGATAATGTAAGGCTACAGGGTCTTATTAGGGCACAACACTTATAGGCTACCCACAACAACTGTAGGTTTCACCTACAAGTTACTTGTAACCACTAAAAAGTGCCTATAGAAATTATAGGTTTTACCTATAGGTTGATTTTAGCCACTACAGAGTGCCCACAGTAATTGTAGGCTTCACCTATAGGTTGTCGATAGCCACTGTACAAAATAGATCTATTATTGTGATAAGATTTTAAGAACACATCTAGTTGTCTTGAGAACCGAATGGATGATTGGAAATGATCATAGTTGTTATATAGACTCCCTAAATACAAGGATATTTGGATGTGCTACCAAAGATGAGAAAGACAAGGAAAATGGGAAAGAGACAAAAAGAAATAAAACATCAAAATAGTATACCTTGTCCTTAACCCAATCAAGCCTAAAAAAAGTAACTTCGATTACCAACCACTTGAAGGCTGATTGGGCTAGTTTCTAAAGTATTTGTATTTTTCCTATTTTGGTGTCTTTGATTAAAATTCAATAAACTACCTTCTATATTTAATACTAGAACCTAGATTAGATTAGGAGTTAGTCAATTGGATAGATAATAGAGAAGTATTATAATTATAGAAATTGCATTCTCAATATTGTAACCTTATAGAGAAATCTTTAATTGCTACATAATTGAGTAATGAGAAGGTTAATTTTTTAAGAAGTTTTTGAATTCTCTCAGAGAAGGATTGGAACTCAGTTCCGAATGAGTAAGGCCCCCCTAAAAAAGAGTTGCATTGAAGATCCTGACCCTCTTTAGTCTTAATGTGTTGTGTAAGTTGATTTTATTATTAGTTTGATTATATAGGTGTGATGCATGTATGATTCATAAGTGTGAATTAGTTATATAATTCTATCATAATAGTTTCATAATATAATTGTCTAGTGAATTCAACATAAGTTCATTATACTATAACTAGAAAAGCAAGTTGATTTTTGAATCAATCATGCATATATATTATTAACATCCTTGAAAAAGATATGCACCCTAGGTTGATAATTAATGTTAACTAGACTCAAAAATATGGCAATCACTGGGTAATTAGTTTGCACAATAGGTATAATTCACCTCATAAAGCTTCAATTTCCTAGACTCATAGGTTACCACTGAGACATCCTACATACGAACTCCTACAAGTCCATCCCCATATGCATTAGTGATCACTAAGAATTGACTATTATGATCAGGAATTCTTAGCACTGGTATTGAAGTAAGCCTCTTTTTCAGTTCCTTAATGGCTACCTCACACTTATCTAACCATATGAAACTCTGATTCTTTTACTAGAGAGAGGTAACTGGATTAGCTATCTTAGAGAAATTCAGAATGAATTTTCTAATTTTGAACCTCTCATCTACTTGATATTGAGGTATATATTTAAGGAGTTTGGTGAATTTCTTTTAGTATTCATTCATTGATAAATCCCCTTGCTTAAAATTTTTAAAATCCACAAGATTTTGATCAAAGTAAAACTATGGAAGTCATCATGACCTCAATAGTGTCACAAACTATTCCCAAGTGGTGGTGATTGAGTTGAGGTTTATCTTGAGCTTCTTATTTGCCCACCAAGTTATTGCTTCACCAGTAAGTTGATATGCTCTCTAAATTGATTTTATGACTTCAAAATAATTTTGAATCTTGAAATATTTATCCATTTTTGTTAGTCATGCTTCAAATCCATATCCTATATAGTTCCATTGAACTTGGGTGGATTTACCTTTTTCATGTCACGTGCCAACTCTACAGCTATTTAAGCTCTTGTATCCTGTGACACTTCATCATGCCTTTGCTCTTGAAGATATTCTTTCTCATCAAGATGCTCTTCAGGTTCCTCCTGATCATTTTCCTCTTCATATCCATGCACTTCCTATTCTAGGGTCATGATTCAATTCATAGTCTTTTGCATGGTCATGAGGATTTAATTTAACTTTATAGCTTTCTCAATAGCACACTAATTTAGATCAAAAGGGAGTTGGGTATTAGAATTACCCTCACCTCTTGGTATAGCGTGCACCATTGTTCTTCCTACTTATGAGGATAATAATTTTACATTATTAAACACATTAATTTATAGATTTCAAGCCTCAGTTCTAATACCACAATGTAACAACCCCACTAAGTTTTACTAGAATATAATATTTTTTTAAAAATTAATTACACATATTCATCTTACATATTTCACCACAATAAATATAACTAATAATCTTTAACTAAGTACATTCATTTAGTTCACCATAAGGTTTATAAATAATCTACTTAGCTAAGGATCACCATGAACAAATATAAAAATCATGAACAATGTTGAGTAATCAATAAATATTGCATCTAAATTATTAATGAAATTGTATAAATTTAGTTACAATTGGTATAACATTACAACCACTACTATAGAAGTATAATAAATAATTATGATAGTTTGTATCAATAAATAATATCCCAAATAATAATACATGATACAAAGCTCCATAGAGCATGAGTCCTCATGACTCAAGAGTCTCCATGATTCAAGTATCAATCTGTAATCTCAAGTGTAGTCTCTAGTGTAGTATTCTAACTAGGAGGGAGAGCATTATCCTAGCACTTTCCCACACCAACCATGGACCATAAATCTCTCACACTATCTCCCAACAAGGGTATGGACCTCCCTTCATGAATGGGTAGATAACGATGATGTAGGAATCTAGAATGACAAACTAGAACTCATGTGTTGTAGATATCTAATACATAATGTATACCATAAATAAATCTATTCTAACATGATATTACATAAATATGAAAATCATATCAACATATGAAATAAAAATATTTAACTATAAAATTACTTTGGTCAAAGATTTCAATAATTAATGATCTCTATAATCAGTCCATTTTATACACATCACTCAATTGGATTACACCTCATCTAGCATTGATGGCACTAATTAAGCTAGTGAAACCCATCCACTACTTATTTAGAGTCATGAATGCAAGATTCAGTTAAAATATATAATAATATAAAACCAATAGATTCATTCAAAATATTTCCCTTTAGCTGATAAAAATATGATAAGTGTAGAAATATTAAATACACATATTTTGTCTGTCAAATACAATGTATCGAATCCAATATCATTTAGTTTATTATTTAATAATAAATAGAATAAAAAATATTCTTAAATATAACATACCATTTAGGTATTGATTTATCTAGACTAACAGTTATTTTAATCACAAATCAACTTATAATGTTATTTCTTTCCTAAAACAAACATTATGACATAGGGTTATTTAATTATTCATATTCTACATATATAACAAAAATTAGTCTATAAACATCTTAATATGATTTTTATTTAAAAACTCATAAATACCTTATTTTAATGCTTTTATATAAACATCAAAATATATACAAGCACCCATTTTCACCCTATCATGGTAATAATGCTTTCAAACATAACATAGTTGTGTACACACACACACACACACACACACACACACACACACACACACACACACACACACACACACACACACACATTTCTCAAGTATAATTCCAATACCATACAAATACTTTATTGCATACAATATACTCTAAGAAGACATCCATTTTTAAATGTCTTAGAGTATTCCATATACTCTAAGTATATTTCTAGATAACAAAATAGTCACAAACCCTTTTATTTTTAACTAGATAAATACAAATACACTTGTTTCACTAAAACATATAGATTTTCATGGGATTTATCATATATACATAGTCAACCATTTATACCAATTTTTTTATTCATTTTTTTCAATTCAATCGATCCACATTAACATTTAAGCTATATGCATATGAGCAAACACATACACTTAGCCAACTATGCCCAACATGAGATTTCTGATATACCAACTTAAAACTGAATTCAATTTATATAAAAATCCATACCAAGTCTTTTCACCAAATTTTCTATACTCTTACTCAAATCATAGACTAATTTGAATTAGTAATAATACATAGTCGTAGCTAAACATTTGTGTAGTTCATATATAATGAATTCAATTGAAATCTTAACTTTATCATATCAACATTAACCTATTTGTGTATATATCTATGCATAAAGTTGAGTGTACAGACAACAGTTCACTCATTCACCAACCCATAACTAGGCTATTTTTTTATGGATTTAATCATTTTGTTCCCAAACCCATTTATGAATAAGTATGCATATTATAGGATTTATAACAGAGATGAATATAAATACTAAGATCTTGGTTTAAAATGTACAAAATTTGATTGAAATTTAAAGTAACATAATTCTATTTGAAACCAAAATTTGAGTCCATCTATATAGGTGCCCTATAACTAGTTATATTTAACACATACACTTCATTTTGTAAGCCTCTAACACACACACACACACACACACACACACACACACACACACACACACACACACACACACACACACACACACACACACACACACACACACACACACACACACACACACACACACACACACAGTCCATTTTGTATAAATAACCCATACTTCTATATTCAAAATCCAATTAGGTTTATACACAATCAAGCCCTCAAACAACCCAAAATTTTACTCTAATTTATTAAATACCTCATTGAATAAATATCATAACTAGTTTGATAATAAAACTATGTCAATCCAAATCTAATATACCCTTTAATGAAATAATCATTCAATGATTTAACATAGATTTTTGAATTGAAAAATGGGTTTAATATAGAGCTTATTTATATCCAAAATAACCATGACAATTCTTACAACTCTACCTAATTCCCTTAGGTTTACCTTGGGTTGGATGTAGGGTTATGTGGAGGGCTAAGGCTTCCATAGGGCCCTACACACAACCCTTTTATAAATTTCCATGACATTTCAAACAAATGAAAAATAAGTAACCATTTCAATTATAAAATTCATCAATCATTACACACAAAAATTTTAAGTACAAAATTGACCTATGATTAGAATTATGTCAAGAAATCCATTTATACTCTTCTTCCTTAACTCGAACTCTCCTTCTCTTTAAATCTATTATTCCCCATATGTGTGCCTCCCTATCCTCATCCTTTATTTTATTTATTTCCATCACCTTACCCTCTTCCACTTTTTCCTCCAATCTCGATAGATAAAACTGACTAAAAATATTCATGCCAAAATAGCTGAATAAAACCCCCACTAAGCTACATTCCACCACCATTTCTCATGTATCTAACATCCAAACTTCCATCATGAATTTTTCTAAGAGTGATGGTTAACTTGGAGTCAATGAGTTATTAAAAAACCTACTCATCTCAAAACTTCTCATGATTAATTAAAATAATCATTATAAAACCTTAATAATATTTGCATGCCTTTTGAATTAAAAATATACTTTACTTAGTTTACAAACTGACTAAACAAAAATTCACAATCACCAATGTTAATCCATGTAATGTTGACCATCACTATCTTTCCATGCAATGTCAACTATCAACTACTCAAAAAACATAATGACTATATAGCATGAGAAAACAAATATGTATTTAAAATACTATTGTTAATTGTTACCAAGTCATCCAAATCAAACACTTTGCATTCAAATTTAAATGATTAGTTAATCCTCTAGGTTTAAATAATAACCATATGCTTTAGTAAATAATTCAACAAATAAAATGACCTTTATAAAAACTAATTCACAATGATATTATTTTATAACACCTTGCATTATGTTATGCTTATTTTCAAGCACTATAGGGTCAAAACACAAGTCTCATTTTACCATGCCAAAATCATTCATTAATAAGTAACAAAGAGCTTATAATTCATTAAGTCTTTTATAGGTTTTTAGTACTATTAAAATTGATGATAGTAACCTTTTAAACATAAATAGTCACTAACAAAATAAATCAATTATGTAATAGTATATATCTATTATTTCAAACAAAAAATCCAAACAAGCATTAATAAATGAATATTTAACTATGTACAACACTGCAATAAATTACGTTAAACTAGTTAGGTACAAATTTATCAAATCAACTAACTAATAACATCAACTACAACTAGATTAATGAAATCATGTAATCACATAAAATGATCTAAGAACACAAAAGATCATAACAATCATTCATATGAAAAATATGCATACCACAACTATCTAACTCAAATAATTTATCACACAATATAAAATAATATTGTGGTGTGTGCATGGGTTTATAGTTTTATTATTTTTCATCCTCTAATGTCTCCATCTACATCACCCTCTCTGATGATGCTCTCCCTCCATCACACTCTAAAGGATGGATCTACCCTACATCCACCTCACAATAATGAAGGTAGTTAACTTGAAACATAATTATATTCATAAAATAATGTTGTATAATTAACAAACATGATTATAATGTATATAATAAAAAGTAAAACTATCGCATAACAAACCAATAATGTATATTGAGCAACATATAACTTTTCCATAATCAGCATATAACATAAATCTTAATCAAATAATAGTTAATTATCTATTACCATAATAATGCATGGATCAGACAGGTTATTTAGCTTAGAGAGAAATTGGAATGTGATAGATTACATGCAAAGGGTGAAGAAGAGGAAGATAGAAGACAACATTGGGAAGAGATTAATCTTGGAAGAAAGAGAGGATATCTACTCTCTTTAAAAAAGGCAAGACAAGAAGAAGGGTTAGTCCCCTTTCATTGAGGAGGGTGAAGAAGAGGAAGATAGAATACAACATTGGGTAGAGATTAATCTTGGAAGAAAGAGAGGAGATCTACTCTCTTTAAAAAAGGCAAGATAGGAAGAAGGGTCAGACCCCTTTCATTGAGGACTTTAAGTCATATATGGAGACCCACTCAAGAGCATTTATATCCATCCATGAGGGCACTAAACAAGGAAGAAAATAATTGGAGTGGGAACTAGAGCCACTTAGAGAATAATAATAGGTAATCCATATTCCTTCTGAGATAGAACAAGATGTTTAAAACATAGTATTGAGGCTATATGATATACTAAATACTATTCATTATTTAAGGGCACAATTGTCTCCCAGGAAACTATAATAACTAAATTATTTAAGGTTATGAAGGAATATGAGAATATATTTAATTTTTTGGTTTTGTATACTATCAATAAGGCATTCATTCATTTAAATTGGATGTCCCCTCTAGAGGCAGTAAATACATTGAATCTAGCAATCATTAGGACCTAATAAGCCTAGGAATGGGTAACTATTGTTGATACTTTAGTCACAAAGATCATTGAGAAAGAGAAGCACACAATAATTTTTTTGAATGAACTAAAGTTAACACATGCATGGGATAACACTAATAAATTGGTAGTCAAGTCTATTTTTGACCAAATATTACAGCAAGATTCAGATAATTTCAAGTAGACTTTATAAGGATTAACTTTAGAAGATATTGAGGCAAAGTTGAGTTTGGTGAGGAAAAATGCCACTTAAGTAGAAGTATTTAGGGAGGATTTAGAGATACCAAAGCTGAGCATGCAAGTTTGAGGTCAAAATTGCATAGGGTAAATAGACCATCTCTTCTAGACATGATCATACTACAGGTGCATGATGTTAGTGGATACAAACACTATCATGAGCTAGAGGCCAAGAAGAAGTTAGCTTTTGCACCATCTACTAGTTCAACATCCCAAACTCCACCCAATGTGCCAGTTACAACATCACTTACCACTTTGACACCATCTTCTAGTTCATCAAGTCCATCAAATTTTACTACCACTTCAGCTTTATCTACAATCTCCAGTATAACACTAGCCACCACTTCAGTTCCAACCATATCAATGAGCACTCCCATGTAGTCACCAAGCAATCCTTAGTTAAAGGATAATTTTTTATAAGTTTATATGTATTTATTAGAGCTAACCATAATTAGTTAAGCTCTATTACATTTATGTTATAATTAACTGAATTGTTTTACCAACATGCATATGTTGCATATCTAATGTAATTTATGAATTATAATGTTTAATTTTATATCAAAATATAACTTAAGTTCTAGTTATTCATATGTAATCTAAAGTTTCAATACACTTGGAGGATGAGGCAACCCCTTCCCCAAGTCTTTAAATACTTGGAAAATCCTCTTTCAAAGGGTTAGAGTTTTTATCAATATATAGGAAGAAAACAAGCCATTGATTGTCATGTAACTGTGTTTGTTCGCTCTTTTTCCTTTTATATGCTATTGAAATTTTAGCTTCTTTGTTTGTATCAACTTGGTAATTTTGAAGTGTGCAAATGTTATGGATAAATCTAGTTGTTTTAATTAATGAATTTTAATCTTATATGTTCAATAGATATTTAAGATTAGTAAATTTTGCTAGTTTAAGTAATTAGTATAGATTGAGTTGATAACCTAAGGTGTGTAGGAGTATTTCCTTTGGTATAGTATTATATGTGTGTGTCATAGCTACTCTAGATAACTTCCTGGTCTGAATTTTAACCTATTAGATAAGGGTGTGAAATAACAACTCTAAAGAAAACAACATTCAGTTGATATCAGTAAGTTTCCTATATGTATTTCCCTAGACTTCTAACTGTGCTTGTTCATAATTGTGTAATAGCTATAAGTGACAAACATTGGTCTTGGAGATACTTGTCTACCAAATAAATAGCCTTAAAAGTGACCTTTCAAGAACACAAAGCCTTATTTTCTACCTTAATTCTCCCTCCTTTTTGAATTTATTTGAGATCTACACATCGTAGAGTAATTCTCCACCCATCCAACTCACTTAGTATTTGATTTTTTTATTTCATACATATATCCATAAATCTGGTTAAACAACCTATAAGCTCAACCTGATATTCTACCAACTAGTTATTCTAACCGCATACTTGTGACTCATGCCCTAGAGTGAAACTTCATTCCATAGAGATCCTAAAATATTATAGGCAACCTCATTCATTCTTCTATGGTGTGCATAAAACCCACATCAACACTAACTAAAGGGGATGTGTGCCACATGTCACCATCTCCATCAACTTATATACATTAATATATCATATCCCTAGGTACATAGTAATCCTTTCCTCCTTAACATGTTTCATCCACAAAACATAATAAGAAACCAAATAATGTGTTTGCTTAAAATCATTGCATACTTGTCTCCAAATTTACTCGTCTAATCACCCGTATGTGATCTTTGTAGGTGATATCTCTCTAATTGTGTTCCCAAATCATATTGTGCTACTTTGATTCTATTCATGATCATAACTATATCATCTTTATGTTTATGCATAATGATTCTTCCTTTGATTCCATGTACCATATTTTGCTATGTTACCTTGATTCCATGCATGACCATAGTATTTATTCTTCCATGCATAGTCATAGTGATTTTCCTACTTATTCCATGTTTCATATGCCACTACATTATTATGATTCCATACCTTACCATATTATTTATTATTTGTCTTCCATGCATATCCATAGTGATTTCTCTATTTATTTCTTATGTAACCATAATGATTGGTACTCTGATTTCCTATATAGCCAAAGTGTTTGTTGTCATTTTAGCCTTCTAGGGTTTATGTTTGTCACATTTATTCATATTTGTTCTATATTTTGCATGCAACCTAGGTATAGTACTATATTAGGTGTTTTTCCTATTAAATATCTTGATTTACCCTTTGGGCCACCTAAAATGTCTCAAGCTAGTACCATGTCAAATTCTAGTAATAATGATAATGATTAAAATAATGAAAAAAATATTATAGAATATGAATTTCATCATGAGTATAATGAAATGCATGAAAAAAATGAGCATAAACAAGTAGATCAAGAAAAAGTTAAATCTATTGCATTATTTTGAGAATGTATTCATGAATATCCTAAAGAATTTATGTAATTCATGAAGTTTATATTAAGGGGGAGTATTATGTAATTTCAACTCCCTTCTTTGTCTGTAAAAGGTTTTCTCCACTTTTGTAACCCCAAACTAAGATTAAGGGGGAGTGTTGAAGAATTAACCTTATTTGGGTCTTTCTTATAGTTTTTAGGCTTATCATAAATCTTAAGGTGTGTGTGAAATTTTTATTTATGTGAATTATAAATTCACATAAATTTGGATTCTATGAGGTGTCACTCACCTCTTTGTTTCCCTTTAGGATTTGAGAGTTACTTTCAAAATTAACTCCTTCCCCCACTTGGCACACACTTTCCTCTATTCTGTAATGGGAAAGACTAATTGCCACACACAAAAGAAGCTTGTAAGGTAATCATGGGATTATTTGTAACTCCCATTCTCTTCTTCTTTCTCTATTAAAATATCTTTTCTCTCTCATTCCTCAACACACAACTCATTCTTGTTGTTTCAATTCTTTCTCTTGCATCATTGATGCTCTCTTGGCCTAAGGCCATTATTCTTCTAAGCTTATACATGATATTGTACTTGGATCTTATTGTTTCAATATTATTAATACTAGATTGTGGGTTTTTTTCACCATTCATAATTTTTCCCCACTTATCAAATCTTTCATCTCAGCTTATAGTTGTGCTCTTTTTAAGGTAATCTTGTTTAATCATTTTATTCACTTATTTTTCAACATTCATTATTTCAATTCTTGGAAAATATTCTGTCAAATATCCACAAGATTCTTAATGCTATGTTAAAATCTAAAAAAATAAAAGGATTTCTTGAAAAATTATTTCTCTCTATTGATACAAATATTGGGACTAGTTGATATGCATATCATACATACATTCCAATTTCCTTCCCTTTAAGTATAATATTTCCCTTTAAATCTCACTTAAACTCTTATTATCTTTTTGTATATGTTTTGAATCACTTGTTGTAGATGAATTTTCTTTTATCTTCTTATTTTGATATGAAACATCATTCGGCAAAACATTGCTAGATGAAGATGAAAACAAATGATTAACACTAAAATATTTTGGTTTTTTTAGATGTGACTTGATTTTTCAATAATGTGATTTATAAAACCAAATATTGATTTTACTTTTTCAACTCTTCCATGATCCTTCCCATATTAATGATTTGATCTTTAAGGGATTCACAATCACAAACCATAGGTGTCTTGGATTGAATATGCATACACACAATCTAGAGGAGATGTGGGTGGTGGAGGGACTAGAAGAATTTTATATTGGTTACCTTATTTTGTCACTATATGAATGGCTACCTCAACCTTGAATTAGTGGTTACCTAATTAGAGGGATGTGAGATATCACCCTCTTAGGGTTAGGATGAGGAATAGGTCCCTTTTTATCCATTTTAAATGTTCCAAAGACTAAGATAAGAATAGGAAATGAGATACATACAAATGCTAACAAATATTCCAAATTGATAGAAAAAATCAAAACTGAATAATTTCTACTATCTAAAACCCTAGAAGGATGAAAACCCCAGGGAAAGTTAGGAGTGGCATGAGAATACTTAGAGGTCATGTTCACCAAATGTTTAACCCTTTTTGGAAATAAGGATTAAAGAAGAGAGATTATCCTAATTAAATAAGGAGTAAGATACTCTTTAACCCTTTTTAGAAATAAAGATTAAAATAAAGAGTGACCTAATAAAACAAAGAGTAAGCTAATATTTAAAAGTGGGTTAATTAATGAATTTAGAATATACATATATATTCTAATAAAAAATATTGAATCTAAGCATGTGCCAAATATAGACAGTATAACATTCAAGATTAGAATAATATAAATATGAATAATAAATTATAATTAGCTTATACACTAATGCACAAGCAGATCTAAGCAAGGCATGTGTAGAAATAGATTGTCTGAAGATTATGACTGACTCATCAGATTTTAAAAATTAGTTTTTTAAAAGCACAAACCCTTATGTCATCTTGGGGACACTTACATCAATAGTATTATTTGTGCTTTAATGTATTTTTCTTGTACGTAATATTGACCATTGACTAAAAATTTCACCTATATATTTATGAGTTTTCTATCACCTTTTAGATTGTGTCATCAAATTACATGCACATGATATTTATATAAAAATATAGCTCAAACCCTAGCTCTTGACCTTAGATTAGGTTACCTTTCCAAAAATGGGTTAGTGGGGTCTCACTATCAAACTGACCTCAAAGACCCCTCTGTTAATAAACATTGCCTACATATCCAATACTTTGAAGAGGGCCTCAGACATATGTAGTTATCCCTTATGTGTTGGCTTGTGTGTGCACAAGGGTGAAATGTATTATATGCAAGTGCATGTAAATTATCTATCTTGTAACTTGGAAAATATGGCCCATGGGATACTCATTGAATGCTTCAAACCTATAACATGGTTGTTCCTATGACTAATATATAAATAAGAAAGAATAATGTAATTCTGAATACTTGAAAGGTGCCTTTGATATATGTGTGTTTGGAAATCTCTTGAATATAACTTGATCTATACTTGATCATAATGAATGGTATTTTACTTGTATTTATACAATACATTTTGAAAATATTCCCATGTAAAGTTTAATGAAACTTACTACATTGACCTGTACATATCAAAATATTTAAAAATTTGAGTGTTTAGAAGGCAAATACACTTGTGTTGGATCAAGGATAATAGCATTGACGTTAATGTCCAAGTATGAACATAATTGTACAAGAATATATAAGGATATTGGAGATATATAATTGGTAGTGAAGGATAAGTATCATAATTCAAGCATATTATGGGCTATAGGTGATTTGGGTAATCAAAATATCAGGGTTGGACTACAAGGTAAGTATTTAGGCCCAGTGTGATGGCAAAGGTGAGCCTATCACTTCAACGAAGGTATACAACTAAAGGGTAAAGCCTTGAGTGATAGTTTTCAAGTGTGCAAGACTATTATAATATATAAATCCATATTTAATAATCTACATTAGCTTATTCATAACCCTTATCAAAAGCACTCATAGACAAATTTGGATAAAACTAGTAACCAACTAGACATTCATTGAGATGAGATATATTGGACAACTAACATTCATGTAATAAATTGGTTTGTATATGATCAAATATAGTAATATAATTAAATTATTTAATATTTTTAGGAAATAAAGATTTAACATGCACTCTGATAAGACCAAGATGGACAAACTGTACATCAATATGACTCCTAATATATTCATTTCAGACTTGGGAATAGTTGGGATTAGGTTGGTTTGGTAATTCTTCCAAGGCTTGTATTCTAAGTAAATTTAAAAATTATTAATAAATGGCTTGAAAAATGACTTATATTTATATTTATATCAGATTTTATTTAACATTTTTTACTTTTAGACTTTAATTGAGAATTTTTATAGTCGCTACTAGGTTTAACTTTAGGAGGCTGAAATTTAACCAAACTACCCAGGAATGATTCTTTAATGATTTTGATTTCAAGTATATTTAAATATATTTCTCCTTGTTCAAACACATCTTCACCAAAATTTTATTGATCCATATTGAAATATATCTCAGCTTCGGCTTCATTTAAGATCTAGAATTTTAGATTATCTTCTTGAGCTCTAATAAATTCTTCCATAATTTAACTACAATATTTTGAGACTATGAGAGAGATTGGGTTTTATTAATAATTTAGTATAATAATGCCTTAACATAATCAAAATAATGGTTTAAATTATCACATATAGGATTTCATTATAATATAAAGCAACAAAAACATTATAAACTTACTATACTTAAGGAATTCATTTTAGGATAGATCTTTGAGACTCATGACTCTAATATCATTTCCTTCTTACTTCTTTAGGATCTTAGTCTATTATGGAAAAAAAGTGGTAGAGGTTGTGGATAAATGGCTACAAATTCTATCTATTATCAAATAGTTTTACTGATTACAGAGCTTTTTCACAATATACATAAGTATTTGGTTATCCATATCGCTCTAGGTGCAAGACAAGAGCATACTACTTCTTATAGATCTTAACCTGACTCAAATACTTACATAGACTAAATAATCTAATGTTTAATAAATACGAATGGTAAATAAAATGTGAATTCCCAATACACTTCCTCAAATTTTTATTTATAATATAGGAGTGAGGAATATCATAATCCAAGTGGCTGACATTGTCTATCACATCCTTTTATTTACAGCACACAAGATTATCCACTAGGGACCTAAAAGAGATACCATTGTCATAAAGGTATGTATAATATTGACATAAAGTGAGTGTACTAACAATAGAAATGTGCACTAATTTGAAGTGGATTATGATTATTCTACCATTAGATCAATAAAGTCATGGGTTTGTGTAGGTTTTATACCGTTATTAGATTTAATGAATAATATATTGGGTCCCATTGATTTGACCCTTGTCCTTCCATCATTGCTTGTGCTTCTCTGTCAGGGTCAGCAAGTGTTATTCATAGACAAGTGATGTTTAAAAATAATTTTATCTCCCAATAATGTTGACATAAACTTGTATGAGTATTCATTTTCAGATCTACAATGGCACCCCATTGTAATTATTATCTAATAATAGTGCATGCAACAATGCATTCATCAGGTTGTCTTCCATATGGATAAATAATAGGAGGTCTAACCCTTTTAATGAACTTAATTAAATGTTCATTTTTATAGATCAATTTTGATTATCTATCTGTATTATACCATGTATACTATATCAACAAACTTTTCTACTAATAGTTCACTATTCAAACATTTGATTATTAGATGACCATGAAAACCAAAAATTTTAATATGATAGGCATTTACTACTTGTAAATTTAAAGAAACAAGTCTAGAGATTATTTTATATCTTTCAATGACTCCATAGCAAAAAATCTAAGTGTGGATTGGTAATGATAAATTATCAAACCTGAAACATTTTATTCTTGTGAGAGGAAAATTTAGACGATGTGCTCCTTGAGGTCCTTCCATCTGAGATAAGGCAAGATCTTTGTTTAGCCAATATGCAACAAGATTTTATTTCCCCACAATATACTAAGAACTACAATTAAAATGATTGAAATAATTTTTCCACCTAACATATTATCCTCTATCATCTTTCCTACCATGATCATTTTATTTGAAAGTCAAGAACTTAGTGTAGTCAATTTTGTTAACAAAATGTTTTAAATACATCAATCTTAGAGAAAACTTTTCCAAACATTATTTTGAAAACATAGATCACTTTATCTAAAGATATCCACTTCTTTAAATCATCTACAAATATTCCAAAATTAAATTCACACACATATTTGTTGTCATTATCTACACAACAAATAACTCCTCCCTAGGTAGAGTATTGTTGTATAAAAGGGGTCAAATGTCTAAGTCATTTACTCCATCGGGCACTTATCTAGTTATTTAAGTCAATTCTAGACTTGTTACAATTAGGCAAAAACATGGAATAAACCCATGGTGCTTAACATTTGTTACTCAACTACACTGGCATCAATCCATATAAGGTGATAGCCTATGTCCTCACTTGAAGTGCAATAGAGAAATAACCATGGCCCGTGTTGGGCTATTCATGTCATAGCACAACCCAACTTTCAAGGGGCTTGGTCATTTGAAACAGTAGAATTTACAAGTTTATTATCACAAGCCATTTCTAAGCTAAGTTGAAGGTCTATAAGTGTAAAGCCTATTTAGGTAGCTACTTTTGATCATAGAGGCACAAGTCTATATTGGGTTATTTTTTAGTCTTATGGGTATAAGCCAATGGTTTATCATGCTTAGCATCCTTCAAGTGCTTGGAGGGTTCAATGAAATATCTTAGATAAAGGATTTATGTTGGGTTAGCACTTTAAGTATAGATAGCATGGCTTGGCACAGGATCTTTCCTACACTTATATGATTTCCACATAATATGCTGAAATCATCCTAAACTATAGAGATGCCATGAACACCGTGAATCAAAGCTTACAAACACCATAATTCAAATTGAATTTATCACACTAAAATCATATCATTCATTGCACATTTTAATCACAAATATAATATATTAACCTATGAATACCATTTAGTACTTAAAACATTCCTCATATATTAAATGTTCCAAATACAGAGTACAATTCATATGGTAAAAATAGAGTAATAGCTTATTTAAACTACTAAAGGCCCAATGGCTCATAGGCAAAATTGGGCACTATAATGTGGAGCCTCAAGGACATACTTGCTATTATTAAGGTTTAGTGGTGATCTCTTTGATATTTTTAAAACCAATTTTATAGAACTTTGTTATCTCCAAGTCACATTGTTGCATGTTGGTTCAATCTTGCTTTTATAACCTATAGGAGCACCTTCTGCTAGGGTGGAGCTTTGCATGTCAGTTATCAAGTTGGAGATTTTCTCAATCGTTCTACAACTCCATTACTTCTAACCCTTCACATAGTGATCACCATGTGCTTCCACTCTTTGAAGATGCCCAAAACATCATAGAGTTTATTAATCACTTACCATCTAGTGTAAGGTGTGCATCAATTCATCCAACTAGCGTAAAAGATATCAAAATAACAATCATATTGAATGATTTCCTCATGTCAAAGTGTCTATTGAGTTGGTATGGATTTAGACTTAAGAAAAAAAAGGGCCCAACATTTACCCCATATAAAATTACTAGTTGGTCCTTAGATTATTCTTTCAACACCCTAGGCATACAGAACTATGGTGCATTCTCCTTTAATTCAGCTCAAAAGTCCTCAAAGCCCTTGATGGTGAGCTTGATTTGTTTAAAAAATTTATCAATCTCTATTGAGGTGACATTAAGAGTGAGCATATTAGTTTTCTCTAACTATTTTTTGAAGTCCTCTAGCCTTTAATTTTCCCTTATCACTCCTCCATCTAAGATTGCTCCTTGATTGTTGGCCTTTGTTTGCAAGGCATGGAAGAGTTCTTCTAGCAACTACTCCTAGTTATTGATCTAGGCACTCAGGTTATTGACCTTTAACATGATATGTACATGCTTTATCTTGATAATAGTGTATACCTTTACCATCATCTCTTCCCTTTCCCCCTTTGCCTACTTGAGGCATGTGTCGATAATCGATTCTTGGTTGGATAAGTTCATGACGATGGCATTGGCTACCTCTACACCTTTTTCTAGTTTCACAAAGAGGTCTTACACCTCTTTGAGCTTGTCTAATAACTCCTTTTATAGGATGGTGCAAGGGTCTTCCTCCTCTTCTTCATGCATTAGGTCTGATTTCAACCTTAGGAGTATATGTTCCACTAACACACAAACCTTGTCAACCTCTTAAATATTTAAAGTGTCAAGGCCATCCAAGAAGGATGGTTCAGCTTCCTTTACATGCTTAGCCAATTATTGAATTTTGAACTTCATGGCCTTTATTTCCTCTTCCACTTATATTGTGATCTTATTCCACTTTGAATCCCTAACATCTTTGATGATGTTCTTCTGTGCTACTTTAAAGGTCATTCAAATGAGTGCATGGCCGACCTGACTAGGTTCATTATGTGGGAGTTTATGAGAAGGAAATCATGCCCTTCTTATGGTTTCTCTATGCCCAATAAAGCCTTCTATAACACCTAAAAAAAAGGTTCATCCATATAACTATCAAAGACAAATGATAGTTGTCAATGCGTCCTTATTGTGGTATTTTTGGGGGGCATGTATTCAAACATATAATAGTCTTCATCAGTCCACCCCTTATACGCCTTTTCTCTTAGGCTTAGATTGGTGCCTTCTTATTAAATGATGACCAATTCAAATTTTTTTCCCTCCTCTTCATCGATGTTAGTGCTCTTTTTAGTGTTTCCCTCTAAGTTTTTTCCTATTCTAATAGGGGTTCTTCCTCAAACTTGTCCCCTTGGTCCATTTCTTCTTCTGCCTTAGCACTAGCTTCACCCTCCTATTTATGTTGTGTTTCTTTAATGCTCTCCATTTTCACTTTCAAGGTGTTAGATTCATCTTCCTTGTCCTCAGGCACCCCTTCACTACTTCGGCATGCATGTGGTATAACTTCTTATAATGTTCTGATGGGGGTGTTAGGTGCCTTTGTTACTTTCTCCTTCTTTGGTTCCATGTTTACAATTACCTTCTTCCCTTCCTTTTTTTCTTGGCCCTTTCCTCCTGGGCCTTGTTTTTCTCTTCCTTCCTCCTCTATATTATTGTCATAATTTTCTCTTCCTCAGCCCTTATTTCATTAGCCTCAACCTTATCAATCTCTTCCTAGGTCATGCCAAATTCCTTCATGGCTGCTCTTTTTTATCTAGCTCTAGTGCCATCTCTATATGTTCATCATTAAGTCACTTTTTATTCCATTAGCTTCTCTTTTCCTTTATTTTTAGAGGCTATGTGGAGGGCTATTTTTATGGGGTACTACGAAGCTTTTTTGTCTTTCTAAGTGCATTGGTAGTGTTGCCTTGGAGGGCCTCCTAAACTTATTTGGCATTGGGCTCTTCTTTTGCTACTTCTTCCTAGATGATGTAAACTTTCATCCCTCCTTCCTCCTCCATCTCTTCATGAACCTATTTAAATTATAATTCCTTGTGTTCATCTTTAACCTCCATCACTGCCAAAGTTATTGTGGGCATTGCAACTGGCCCCTTTGACTTCTTTTTCTTCTCCCTTGGCTTGGGAGAAACAATCCCTAGTGTGAAGGCCATGCGCTTCTTCTTCTTTGGTGTAGATGGAGTGGCATCATCTTCAAAGGCAATATTCAATCTAATTCACTCCTACATCTCCTCAAGTATGTCCCCCTTTTTCATTTGGGGAGACTTATTATATGCTACCAATGTCAGATTCCATTCATCACCGATCTAGAGGGGGAGGTCATCATCTTTCTCAGTGCTTGAACCCTTATTTATCATCTTCATCTCATAGTATCGCATGTGGATTTTCTTGAGTATGACTTCCTTTTATAATGGATGGATGTTAGTACAATCTGAGTCATCCTCCTCATCCTTGGTTGCTTTCCCTCCTAGGCACATGTATTGGTGTCACAACCTAGTTCATTCTAAATCCATAGTTTTCACTGAGATGTCTAGTTTTTATGTGTTAGGAATTATTCTCAGTTCATCCCTAAAGTATTTGGCTTAAAATGTGTAAGGGATCTTCAACTAGTTGAATTGGTTACTATTTGTGAGTGCTAGGTACACTACATAGAAGTGCTTCATAAGTTTTGGGGGGAACCCTCTAGGATGTGCCATTCCTCCTTGAATTCTTTGTTATACTGGGCACACCACCCTATTACGCTGGTCTTGTACTTTTGGGAAAACATGGGGAGGAATAAGTGAATTTTTGGTGTTTCAGCATAGGGGTTTCCTTGTGCTCCAAGAAGACCCAAAGGTTATCCTCATCATCATCATCAGGGACACCAATATCCTCTATCATAATTAGAATTAAAATATACCCCCATTGAATGGTCTCTCATACTATATGACACTCAAGCACATTCTTCACCATCTCCTCTATAATTAACTTTCTATATTAAATTTAACCCCATGAGCTATGTGATAGGTGATGCATAGATAGGCCTTGGTGATGTTTATTTATCGATCGCTAGGGAAATGTTTTAAACTCATGAGGTGCACCTTTTCCCTCATTATAGGGTATTTGGTGTCTTTGATTGGGAATACAAAACCTCTGTTACAGTACCCCAAGAGTTTCTTAACCCTTTCAACTTCAGCATCATCTACCATCATTTGGTAGATGTTTGCATCAGAGTCTGAGAGTCTGATGATTTTGCCTATTAGGCATGTTGATATCTGCATGCACCTCCCTATAAAATAGATGCAATCTCTGTGAATGCACGAGAAGAGGAATTGTATGATTTCCTCTAGCTTCTTGAAATATGATAACTCATAGATTTGAGTTGCATCGATGGTAACAATTTTTCCTAGATGGAGACATCAAATAAAGCTACACCTACTTCAATCTTGGCCCCCGTATCAACTACCCAGTCTTGTACTAGATCTTGTGTATTATTAGAGGTATAGTGGTTATATTCTTTGAGTTGGTAGGTGTGCATGAATGATGCCCATCTCTCTCCTAAAAATCCCTCCTTAGGAAACTACATCTCTTAATAGGACATTTTTACAAGTGCCTCTGGATCAACTTTGACGATGTTAACTCCCTCTACTAGCTACACTTTCTTATTCACTATGGTTATTTCTTCTATTATCCACACCCTCTTGTCAACCTTCTATGATTTTGATGGGCCAAAACTCATGCTCTTCTTCCCCATTCTGAATTGGCTGGTGTTGAAGTGTGATCTATTTACTTTGTTAAAGCCTATAATTTTTTCTGGTGCTCCTCACAGTCATGAGATCTATGATTGTAACTTTGGCTCTCAAGCTTCACTTTTCATTAATGGTTTCCTCAACATTACTCTAGTTTTCTATTTCCTAGTTTTTTCACAATTCATGCCCCACACTTCTCTATGCCAATATCAAAGAGAATGCAATTCCTCTCTCTATTCAATCATTCACTTTTAGCATCCGTGGGTGCTCAAAGGTTCACTCTGATAGCAGTTGTTTGCTTTGACTCTAGTTCATTAGTCTACATTTTGGGTACAAATTATCTTGAGGTTTGTAACCTAAAACAGTCAGCCCTTTGTTATTTTATACCTTTAATATAGATACCTTATTTATTATAGGTGATTAATGATGTGGAAAATCCTTGATTTATTATAATTCACTAAATCCCATGAAATTCACAAAAATCCATTTCCACCTATGCATTCAATGTGGATCTTTTGTGCCTCCACCATCACCTCAATAAATCCTCTAATGGTATTTTTGGTGAAGTGACATGTAGTTCAAATAGTCACTTCCCACCTCACTTTGAGTGGATGATAATGTGTCCTAACGATCTTTCTCCTACACTTTGTTCACTTGGCATGACCTTTGCCTTCCTTATGGTAACTTGAGTGAAGTTCTTAACATGCACATGAATTAGCCTCCAAAATTCCATCTTTTCCTATTCAAATTTTATTTCAAGCATGCTTTCCTATCTTGGTTAATTTTTGTGCACTTTCATCTCTTTGCTTTGGCCTATCTTACTCCATACAAATCATTTATGCTAGCCCTCCAGTGCTCACTCTATACTTTTAAGCTCTTGAACATGATCATAGTTTGCATCTTATTTCTACCTATTGTGCATTTGCATTTTATGTGCCTTTCTTTCATCTTATGTGCATGAGTACCCTTTGTGCTTCTCTTTCTCCCTTGGTGCTCATATGTTCAAAGTCAAGAAAAGTCTATATACCCTGAAACTTAGGTGTTTGGCCTCAAGCATTTTGGAAAGAATCCATGCTCGACTCACTTGACTAGATTTATGCATAAAGCCACCAGAATATTTCTCTTGTAGGCCTAAAAGCACCACTTATTCATTCTAGAAAAACAACAATCATAAAATATAAGGAAATGTTAGGCTTGCTCCAAATGTCATTCAAGTCAATACAACACAACCAATTTGTGACTGGGAATTCATTATCTAATGGTGAAAGCACCATCTTATTTCTGATATGGCTTCAATCAGTTGCCATTAAAATGCCCAGGGAGGATTTCTCTAGCTAATGTGTGCAACTTGCATGTTCTTGTCTCCAATATGTGTTGGATGACATATGGGCCCATCCACCTTGTCTACATCTTTCTTGGGTGCCTTAATTACTTGGATTCATAGAATAATACCAATGTTCCTTTAGTCAATACTTTGTGTTTAATATGCTTGTCATGCCATAACTTATGGTGCACTTTCTTGATCTACTGGATCCATCTTACTTGGGCATGTACCTTATCCAACCACTCCAAGTCCTCTAGCCTTACACTTAATGAAGCTTGGTCATTCAAGTGATTAATTTATGCAATGTACAATGATGGTACCAATAACTTCATCGATATTATTGCCTCAACACCAAACACCAGTTAGAATGGTGTAGCTTTGTTTAGGTTCTTATAGGTTATATGGTATGCCCATAATAATATTGACACTCAATCATCCTAATCATTGCAACCAATGTTGCATATTTTCATGAGGCACATTCTAGATATTTTTTTGAATGCCTCAGTTATTCCATTTTCTTGGGGATGATATGGGGTGATATTATAGTGCACTACCATGTACTCAACTAGTAGGATTTTCATATTTTTATTAAGTGTGTTCTTTTATCACTAGTTAAACTGAGTGGGCAGTCATAGTGACTTATGATGCTCTCCCATATTAATTGTGTGGTAGTGGTGGTAGTGTAATTTTTATTAGGTGCTATCTCGACCAACTTTGTGAAATAATCAGTCACTACTAGAATATACCTTGAGCCTATGCACCTTGTTGTGGGAGTAATTTGTCTAATGAAATCAATGGCCCATTTTTTGAAAGGATCCTAGGAAAGAATGAAGATGAGAGGCATCTAATCTTAGTGTGTTGGATTCCTTATGCACTAGTATATGTCACATGACTTAGTGTAAACCTTTGCATCTTGGAATAGGCTTGGCCATCATTAGCCTGATTGTATCACTTTATGCATTATTGCATCTCTAGTACTATGACCTCCTATAATCCCCTCATGCACATCACATAGAATGAAGTATTTTTCATGTTCCAAAACACATTAGCATAGGACTTCATCTCAACTTAATTTATACAACTCCTCACTAATGATTTGAAAGGGGTCGGTGAAAATTGTGAGCTGTGTCTTCTCTATGGTCATCATGGTAGGGCATAAACCTAGACATTAGAATTGTGGCTATCTCTACCAAGTCTTCAAGAACACACTAGATTCTATAAAGTTATGCGTCTAACATGTCATATTTAATGAGCACTACCATATCGCCAAAGTCAATGTGGGATAAATGGTCTTGTCTCGAGTTCTTCTTCCTAGGTTTCACCATAATTGAAAAATAGAATTCCTAAAATAGAACTATCCATCTACAAATGCACCCATTGATAATGGGCTTATTAATAAGGTACTTAAGTTTCTCATGATTAGTGAAAAATATGAATGGGGTCTCCATAAAGTATTACCCAAATTTCTAGAGGGCATAGATTATGGCCATCACCTCGTACTCGATAGTTATGTGATTTTGCTCTATCAGGGTTAATTTGAAACTTGAAAAGGAGATAGGATGATCTATCTTACCCTCATTAAGTTATATCAGAATGGTACCATTTATATATCTAGATACATCAACATGGATGTGGAATGGGTTTGTCTAGTTGAAAAATTGAAGGATAGGTGTGCTAGTTAACTTGAGCTTCAAAGGTTCAAAGGCATCCTCTTTTATTGCACCCCAGTAGAATGGGCCATCCTTGTGAAACAACTCCTCTAGAAGTGATGCAATCCTTGCATATCTCCTTATAAACTTTCTATAATAGCCATAATGGACAAGAAAGGCATGAATGTCTTTCTACGTGGAAGGGGTTTGGAGCTATAAAATAATAGAAATCTTCATGGGATCAACAAGCAAACTATCTTTGTAGACAATGTGCCTAACTAAGGTTCTAAATGGTGTCACAAAGACACACTTCTTAAGGTTCAATGATATTTTTAGTTGTTGGCACCTCTCAAACATGAGGCATAAGTTGTCATAATGGTCTCTCATGAGCCCATATATATTCCAATCATTAAGGTACACTTGGAGGAATTTATGGATAAAATCCTTGAATGTAGTGATGGCCACTCTAGAGAATACGACTAGTGCATTTTTGAGCCCAAAGGGCATCATGTTATAGGCAAAATAACCCCATTTTATTGTAAAGGTTGTCTTGGGCCTATCCTCTTTAATTTAGTCTTGATGGTATCCAAAGAAACCATCAATGAAAGTAGAGATTTTTTATCCTACAAGTCCATCTAAGACTTTGTCAGTGAATGGAGTCAAGAAGGGGTCGATGACATAAGTAGCATTTAACAATAGGTAATCAACATAAATGTGGATGCACCCATATTTATTATTGCTAACTACCATGGGGCTTACCCATTCTGACTCTTTCACTAGGTAGATCACTCCTACGACCAATATACCATCAATCTCCATTTTGACCTTCGTATAGAGATTAGGGTTCATTATATAGGGGTATTTTTTGATAGGTCATGTAATATCCACCATCTTAATGTTCATTTTTCAAAGGGATGGGTGTGTGACCTTCATGTCTTAGTAATTGCACAAAAACAAATCTTGAAACTCCTTCAAGAGATCTACAATTTTTGCTAGCTCTGCATTGGACCAATATGCACGCAGAGTAACCACCTTTATTTCTCCTTCCACACTGACATCAATCTGGGTGGTATTGAGAGGCATATAGTAGGGCTTATTTCTCTCCTAATGTGTGTCCTCAACTTGCCTACTTCCCTCAGTTGTTTTGATGTGGATATGAGTAGGGTCTTCCTCATTAGGGATATTATCATCTACTTGGTGCATGATCTTCCTCTTTCCTATCAAGGACATCCAATTTTTTACTTTTCAAACATCCATATCTTCATCACTTGAGATAATGTTGAGTGCTTGATCCTTAAAGAAAGTTGGGACTGCTAATCCTTTCTCCCTAAACATATATTGCAGGCATTCCTCTAAAATTATAGTGTCCTCAAACACTAACCTTCGCATGATTTGCAATGGTTCAATAAATTCCAAGTTATGTGAGGAAAATGAGAAGGTGTGCACAAACATCCCCTTCAAGACATCCCAACTAGCTATCTTGTGGAAAATTTAATTGAACACATACCAAGATCATACCCATGTCTTCAAGGTTATATAGAAGGTGTGCACCCAAAGGTTCTTCAGGGTATTTGCATCATAGTCAAACCATGTTTCTTCACACAAGCGTATGTACACTATTGGTTCTAAATCACTAGAGTATGGAGAAATGTCTAGGTCCTCATAGCTTTTTCCAAACTTGACACAGATGGTTGCTTTTACATCTTGCCAAGTTGGCAAGGTAGGTCTTTGTGATGCCCACTAATGAGTGACAGTGCTTCTCAAAGGATACACCAATGTTCCCATCCTATCTACTTCCTTCAAGATCAAGACTCTAGGTCATGAACATATTATTCTATAGGATTGCTCCCCTCATATCATGGGATTATTGTAAGTTTACCTTTGCTCAGGTGAAACATTATGTTTCCCTTTTCCCTATTACAAGGGACTCTTTATAAAGTGTAATCGATTTGGACCAAGCCAATCCTCATAGATTTTGGTGCCTTGGTGCTCACTACACAACACCTCCAACCAGTGGTTTTGTAAGCTTATTCAACCCATCGATCGCAAGCTACATCAGTAATGTCTAATGTTGACTATCTATCATCCCAAGAAAGTACTCCTTGGTTAGTGGGGTTCATAGTCTTGGCACCTTGTGTCATAATATTTTAGATATGGTTGATCTCATCTTTAATATCATCACTTTCTACATAAGGGGGTCCTTGGTCACTTGAGAGAGGGATCATGACCCTCTCATTACCATTTTTGAAGGTCATATAGTTCTTATTAAAGTGCATGTTAGCATTATTCATGTAGTACCATGGCCTACCCAAGAGTGCTGGATAATTAGCTTACTCAACCAACTCGATCACTTTGAAGTCAGCGCAAAACTCTATACCCATAATATCTACAATGACACCTTTTAGAATTCTAATTAGTTGTATCCAAGATTTGTTGGCCATGAAAAGTACATGAGGAGAAGGCCTCAAGGCTATCCTACACATCTTCTGCCATGCATTCCTTGTCAAGATATTGACCTCAATGTCTGTGTCCATGAGGACCTCACATACAAACCATCCATCAATGGTGGCATTCACCATGAGCTCTTGATCATACTCTATCGTCTATGTATGCTTGACCCCTCACACCCTTCCCATGTGTGGTGTAGAAATTTCAACTAGATTCTACCTAATATGCTCTAAAATCAAATTCTTTAATAGGGGAAACATCCCTTCTATCTATAGGAGGTACAAGATCTATGTTATCTCTTGTAATTTAGCCTCCTGGTTATCTGATTATTATGGGAGACATCAACTTGTGCCTCTAGATCTCATGTCAGTTGTTCTCCTTATAGATTTTGAATGATGTTCATGGCCTAGTTCAAGACATCCTTCTAAAGTGTAGGGTCAGGGTAAGGCATAGCTTTGGGTTTCGACTATGTGATGTGCTTAGTATGACTTAGTTTCCCATATTCTAGGTACAATTTTGGTATTGATACAACTAGCAGCTGAGTGGTGAACCCACTATGAGTAGTCATCTATACCTTGACTTTATTTGTGTTGGTTTTTTGTGCCCTTGGATCCCATTTCTATGTTTTTGGCTTATGCTTAATCATTTTTGTACCTTTGTTTGCACCAGGCTAGGCTTGGGTTAACTTTTTATACAAGTCAAGGGATTCCTCAACCTTGTGTGTTCCTCAACAATAACCACATGTTGGATGTGTAAGGTAGTTGTGTTGATAGTGATTAGTCAATCTGCACTTATAACATGATCATGGTGGGAATATTCCTTGACTGCATCCTCCACTTCATCCTTTGACACCTCTTTGCATCCCATAACCTACATTCTGCTCGCTATAGCTTGCATTTTACTATCCATAACCTGCATTCTACTATCCATAGCCTACATTATGTTGATCATAACTTGCATTTTATTGACCATAGCCCTCATTTCCTTAGATTTCTACCCTCTAATTGCTGTAGTTACTTGTCATGCACCTCTCTCCATGTTTTCACATATCTTATTGATTACGTGGCAATCAACTATGGTATGAGTATAGGCATCACATAATTGATAATATATGGTTGTGTTAACCTGACTAGTGCATTAAAATAAAGATAAATTGTGAACATCATGCACCTCGTGATAAACCTCACAACTTTGAAGTAATGTGCAAACATTATTTTGAGGACAATTATTCTTTTTATGGCCTTCCATCTTGCAGTTGATGCACCATAATCCACTTTGAGTGTCTTATGATGAATTATCAATCAATTTTTGGAGTTGGTTGGCCATGGATGCAATTTGTGCTTCTATGAATGGGTTGATCTTAGTGTCAACACTTATGGCTGCCTCGGCTCTCAGCACAACTTCAAGTGCTTATCGAGGATCTATGAATGTCTTCATAGAGAGCACTCTTCTAAATGGTACTAGTAATCCTCTAATGAACCATTGTGCGTGATGGGAGGGGTGAATGTCATAAGGAAGCTTGGAAAGAATATTTTTAAACCTAGCATCATACAGGCACATGCTCTTTGATAGCCCTTGACTAATATCCTTGAGCGCAGTGATGCTCTATTGTTCAAACTTAGGGATATTGAATTATTTCAATAATGCTTCCTTCAAAATGTCATAATCAATCATGGCCTAATTAAGATCAAAATTTTGATACTAGGTATGAACACAATCAAGTAGGGTTATCATGAACTGGGTTACCTTACACTTTGATTGGGTTATACCCCAAGCACACCATTGAATCTCACATTTTAACACGTGCTCTATGGCATTTTCCATGCCATGATATTCTAGGAAGTGCATTGTCGTCTTATAATATATTTGTTGTGGGGGGATGTTGTCATATGAGGTGCTTGCCCCCTGGTACTTGTCCTGGCAGTGGTCCTCTAATGCCTCTGGTCACTGGGTTGGGTGTCAACCCCATTGTTTTTGTTTATATCATTGAAGTCAATGGCATGGTGCTACTCACTTGTGGCACTGAGCCACTTCTTGTGGGCTATTGCCCAGTCCATGCATATAATATTTACTAAACTAGAATGCTTGTGATCACATTTTATGTTACCAAGCTAGCGCCCAAAGGTCTAGAGGTAATTTCACCTAGCTCTTTGTAAGGAATAACTTGTTCAATCACAAAATTATACTCTAAATATATAAACTGGTCAAAGTCAATGTGGACAATAGGGTAAGTTATTGCTCTTTTTTCTTCTCATGGGAAATCTAGTGCATGAGCTAGCACCACAGGTTCAAAGGTAGTAGGCACTTATGATGCATCTTCAATGGTCAAATTCTATAGGGACCCAATGCATTCTTCACCTGTCAAAAATTGATCTCGATCTATGGCTTCATTGTTCCTCTCCTTGTGTTGCTACAATTCAAGAGATCCTTCCCCATACCCTTCTTTCTTGCTACAGGTTCTTTCGACACTTCCAAGTTCTAGATCTTCCACCACCCTACACCTTATCTTGTTATAAGTCTATCGCCTAAGCTCTTGGGTGTCAATCTACTCATCCCCTTCCATTGCACTTCACCTATACATCCCCTTCTTCTCTGTGACGTTGCTCATACATGAAAGTACTTTAGCCTTCCATTCTTATAGTTTCAAATATATAATCCACCATCAGCTTCTTAATATTTATGCCAAACTCTCTCACAAATGTGCCTTTGGGCTCATGAAAGAACTAATATTGTACTTCTTTAGGGTAGGAGTACATCAATACTATGAACTCAAGCACGTAACTGTTCAACACTCCTTGCCACTATTTGTCTATAGCTCTAGTCCAAATGGCATCTAGGTGCTCAATCTTCTCTAGGTACTCTTTCATCTACTCAATGTGTTGTCCATAGCTTCATCCTTTGTGGGTCACATAAGCAGCCAACCATCAGTACACATGCTCAAGTAGTTCATAAAATAAGACCTCATACAAATCATCATACAAGGTATTCTGGACCCACTTCCTTAACTTCTATTTTTTACAGGATGAATGCTTCAGTGCAAAGCTATCTTCCACCTATTCCAACTAGTGCTCGATGTTCTCGAGGGAGAGTCAAAGCATTATTCTTTTGCACCATTGCAAAAATAAAATTCAACACAAGTCCCGACAACATAATCAAAATTTTGTAGAAAAGGGGTCAATTGTCTAAGTCATTTACTCCATCAGGTGCTTATATGGTTTTCTAAGTTGGTTCTAAACTTTTTACAATTAGGCATAAACATGTAATAAACCCATGGCGCTCAACATTTGTCACTCAACTACATCAACATCAATTCACATAAGGTGTTAGCCTTATGTGCTCACCTAAAGCACAATAGAGAAATAATCGAGGCTCGCATTGGGATAGTTATGCCATGGCATAACTTAATCTTCAAGGGGCTTGGTCATTTTCAACAATGACATTTGCAAGGTCATCAACACAAGTCATTTATAGGCTAGGCTGAAGGTCTATAGGTGCAAAGCCTATTTAGGTAAATACTTTTGGTCATATGGGCACAAGTCTATATCGGGTTGTTCTATAGTCTTATTGGTGTAAGCCAATGTTTTATCATGCTTAGCGTCCTTCAGGTTCTTGAAAGGTTCAATGGAATATCTTAGATCAAGGATTCATGATGGGTTAGCGCTTTAAGCACAGGTATCATGGCTTGGCACAGGATCTTTCCTACACTTAGAGGATTTCCACATAATATGCTGATGTCATCCTAAACTACAGAGATTCCATGAATACCGTGAATCAAAACTTTCAAACAACATCATTTAAATTGAATTTATCACACTAAAATCATGGCATTCATTGTACATTTCAATCACAAAGCTAAGGTATTAACCCAGGAACACCATGTACTACTTCAACCATTCTTCATATACTAAATGCTCCAAATACAGAGGATAGTTTATATGGAAAAATAGAGTAATAGCTTATCTAAACAACCAAAGGCCTAGAGGCTCACAAGCGAGCTTGGGCACGACAATGTGGAGCCTCAAGGACATCCATGCTAATCTTAAGGTTTAATGGCAGTCGCTTTGCTATTTTTGGAACCAATTTTACAAAGCTTCACTATCTCCAACTCACATCATTGCATACTGGTTCAATCTTGCTTTTATAACCTACATATCACCTTCTGTTAGGGTGGAGTTGTGCACTCTGATTACCGAGCTAGAGCTTTTCTCAATCATTCCGCCAACTCCATTACTTTGTGCCCTTCATTTTGTGATCGCCACGTGCTTCCACTCTTTGAAGATGCCCAAAACATCATAGAATTTCTTAGTCGTTTGCTAGCTAGCGTAAAGTGTGCATCGATTCATCCAGCTGATGCAAAAGATATCAAAATAGAAATCATCCTGAATGATTACCTCGCGTTGAAGTCTCTATTGAGTTAGTGTGGATCCAAACTTAGGCAAAAAGGGCCCCAACAAGTGTCAAAGGCACCAAGTTACAAAACATAATCTTTTGATTTAGGTACATCAAGTTCTAGGAAGTTAAAGACTTTATATTTTATTTTTTAGATGGCAATAGTATTTTCATTAGTGCATACAAACTTCTTGTTCTTTTTAAGTAATTCTTGCAATACATATCTATCAACACCACTATCTTTATAGAAATTATTTTCAAAATTCTTAAGAAAGCACATCACCGTTTCTTATTAAACTTTTCAAAAAACTCAAAGATTTTATCCTTGATATGTTTTTGGACTTTTGGACTTTTTACCTAGAATTATTGGCTTCCATTTTAAGGAATTTATAGTTTGTTTGACACAATTTTATTTTTATTTGTAAAAAAATAATACCCAATATTATGGTTGTATTAAATAATATCTGCAAATGTTGTAAATGGTCTTCTGATATTTGGTTGAATATCAAAAAGTCATCAATGGAAAAATATAAATTTATTTTATCCATGTGATATTGAAGTATGCAAGAGCATTCATTAATTCCAATGTTATTACCTTCCATTAATAGTGACCACATAGACAATTGAAAGTTGTCTTTGGTCTATCTGCTTCTTTAACTTTTATTTGAGAGAAATCCGACTTACAATTTAATAAATAAAGTTTACTAGGTATGGGATAAGGATATGACAATGTGAATGTATTAAAAGACATATAATTTATAGCTATATATTTTTTGCTTTTTATGTTCAAAATGTTTATTTACCATAAATGCATAATAAGTTGATACATTAAATCTCTTAATTTTACGTAGATTGAACATTTCTCATACACAACCACTCTAAACCCACACTAAACCTTGTCAACCCACACTAAACCTTGTCTCTTGAAATAACCATGCATCTTATAGTACAATTCTCACGCTCTTCAAAAGTTAACGCAATTGCATTCCCATTTTGAGATTTTACCAACGTTGAATTATTTATATCCCCACACAATTCCACAAATAATTTGATTTGCTTCTCTTATTTAATTAATTAAATACAATTTTCTATAAACCACCCAAAACAACGTAGTTCCATTGGTGTGACTCTTATAAAACTTGTTAATTTATATCTTTGGGAGGAGTTGTCGCCTTTACAACAATGGGACTTCTAACAACATGGTTAGCAGATTTCCATGTTAAAGACCCAAAAACATACTCTTCCTTAGAACTCTTCCTTGGTTTCATCACTACACTGAATGATTTCTTCTCCCCATTCTCTGAAAACTCAAGTTTATTGGGCTTCACTGTCACTATCACTCCATGAGGGGACACTAACTCTGCTTCAAACACCGCTGGTCCCTCTGACACGTATGTCACAGTTCTTTTCACAAAGAGAGGACCTTGCAGTGACGAGACAGTAATTGATGGATAGTTGAGGTTGTATATTGCCTCTTTCTGTTGTGGACAAGAGAATGGCTTACCTGTTATCGCAATCATCTGGCTTGAATTGTAGCCCAAACTGCAAAGGAATGAATAGTAGTCTTCGACTGATAGATCATATATCAAACCAGGATTTGAAGCTCTGTTTGGATGTATATGACCTCCACCGTAGTTGAATGGACTTGCTTTTTGCAATGATGCTTGCTTAATTGCCTCCTTGGTGTTGTCCATCCTGCTAGCTTCAATCCCAAAAGAAATATAATGACAATGATGGGAAAATGTTTGTTAGAAAATGATATAATTAAGAACAGAGAATACACACCAGGGCAAAATTATAACATGACTTCCATAAATGCCCACTTTAGAAAAATTAGAGTGAAATATATGCATCATGAAAACATGAACATGTGCAGGTTTATTAAATGCTGGTAAGCAGCACTTGGTGCATATGAAATTAATAGAAATTTTCTGACTGTAAATTTAGGTGCGGCCCAAAAACCTTACTTATCATTCATATCAATAAGATGTTGCAGAAGGGTCACCCTAATAATGTGGTAAAAACTAAGAGTCCCATGGATAAGACGGTATGGTGGTAAATTTAAAATGTGCATTAGAAGCTCGTAAATTATACCCGTAGTCATAATGGCTGACTTAATGGCGGCTGCACTCCAACGAGGATATGCTGATTTTAGCAAGGCTGCAATACCAGCAACATGAGGGCATGACATAGATGTACCTGAAACTACATTGAAGGCAATATGCCTATCATCAAAACTAGTGCCAGTTGGGGATGCTGCTTTTGAATATGCTGCAAGTATGTTCAACCCTGGAGCAGTAATATCAGGCTGCATTGAACACACTACCCAAATCAGTTTTTGGATACAATTTTGAGGATTGACACATTACCCAAATCATTGAGGATTGACACATTACCCAATCATTTTTTTTTTTCAAAACATGAAGATCATCTCCAAATAAGAACGTGGAGAACACCACAATTTTGAGGATTAGACTATACCTTGAGTATGTCTGGAGACAAAGAATTTGGTCCTGTGGAAGAGAAGGCTGTCATGAAAGGGGCTGGCTTTGTATTCAATACAGTTCTTGGAGGAGCAATGTAAGCAACAGGGGACCTGCATCAGAACAATGTTGTGGCATATCAGTATGTTGAGAGTCTAAACCATATATAGATAGGGCAGGTGAGAGGAGGATCTGATCCCGCCCACTTCCGGTTTTCCGAATGTGGGTTCTTTCTCTCCCGTTGCCATATAAACATATAGGGAACCAGGAAATATATAGCCGCCTTCCACCTCCTCAACCTCCTCCCCTCCTTGACCCTAGCCCCCCAGTAACACATTTTCCCCTCATCTTATGATCCAAAATGTTGATAAAAACAATTGCTTCAAGTTTTTTTCCCAAAAAGTTCCTTGTCAATTATAATGTGATGTTAATTTAAAAAAACTAGTAAAATCATTGCTTTCCTAACCTACTTTGTAGAGTTGATATAATCAAGAACTGCTGCCCCATCAACTGCATTTAAGTTTGTTGAAGGAAGAACATGAGAGTCTGCTACAATTTCGTCGGCGTTTTCAGGTGCATTGCAAAGAATCATGCCAGCTCCCCCTGCCATTCGAACTGCTTCGCCTTTCGCAACTCTAGCATTGATACCACGAAGGCAAGCAACTATCTTGCCTTTAACTTTTTGAGGATCTAGAGCTCCTTCATAACAAAGTTGTCTGCAACATCAATTATATTACTATCCAATATTTATAATAATCATCACGATGTGTCTTGAACTAAGGAAAATAGCCTTTGATGATACATAGACTTCATGTTCTTTTGAATAGATAAAAATTTTATTGTATGTGTGCCATACCCAGCAGTTTTATTCGCAGTTGGTGCTGTGACATCCACTGATGATACCAGGGGGTACATTTTGTTTTGTAGGGTGGATGCAGATAGACTTTGTCCCTATCCTCAAAGATAATTGTACATAAACATGAAATAAGTCATCTAGAATGATTGTAGGGAATCAAAATAAGATTTCAATGCTTTCACAGACCATTTCAATATTTAATTACAATGCTAGCAAAACATAGAATTGAATTTAAAAACAAGGTTCTAGATCTCACCGTGTAAGTCCTATTATTTCCAAGGAAAGCAACAGAAGGGAATTGTCTATCGATGCTACTTGCTCCCACAGTAATAATCCATGGAGCCACATTTGATACTGTCCCTGACCTTGGACCATCATTTCCTGCAGAACAGATCACCACCTTCCCTCTTTGAACGGCATGGAATGCTCCAATAGCAATTCCATCTTGAAAATAATCTGCGAGAGGAGGAGTAGATCCGAGAGAAAGAGAGAACACGTCTACTCCATCATAAATCCCTGCATCAAATGCTGCAAGAATATCTGCATCAAAGCACGAACTTTCACCTGTATTTTTATTGGGCCAACAAACCTTGTAGGCTGCAACCCTGGCACGGGGAGCCCCTCCCTTTGCAGTCCCTTCTGCATATCCATAAATACTTGCATTTTTTACAAAATTCCCACCTGCTGTGGACAGAGTATGAGTCCCATGTCCATCTCTGTCTCGTGGCGAAAGATAATTTCCTGTTTCGGTGAAATTTAGAGGCCTATTTGCAGCCAGATATGCCTTCATGAAGTATTTGGCACCAATCAGTTTCCTGGAGTGCAACAATAGCTTGAAGATTAAGTTCTTAATTTTATGGATCAATGTAATAAATGTCTGCTTCTTCTAGCAGGTAACCTACAATGGAATTCAACACTAGAAAAAGAGCCAAAAATAAGCAAGCACAAAAGGCACAAAAGAGACAACATTGTGAAACAATCAAGTTGCAATTCTCTTTTCCTTTTCAGAGAAATGCACATGAGACTGCAATAGAGATTGGTACAGACAAAAAACATTAATACCTGTAGAAAAAACAAGTTTTATTTTTGTTCTTTTTTAGTAGAATATAAAAAGACAACCAGCAGAAAATACAATGAAAAATGGATTTGAAATGCTTAGAAAGCTGACATTAAACAAAATGACTTTGAAGTGCTGCTTAGAAAGCCAAAAATAAAAAAATATACAGACAGAAACTCTGCATTATTATCAGTAGAATACAATAAAAAAAGATACATTTGTACAATAGAATACAATACAATTGTGCAAATTATCAGTAGAATACAACAACAAAAGAAACAATTAACACACGACATTTTGGAAAATGCAACATATACTCCAATACTGACATCCTTACTGAAAGGGAAAGACTGTTAAAACTGTATTCTGAGCCTGAGTTTACAGGTTAAAAATCTATCAATACATTTAGGGAAATACTTTTTCCAAAAATCTGGGTGGATAATCAGAGCCTCAAAAAAATTAAGAGTTCTATCCACCCTTCCAAACTGGGAGCTACTCAAATTTTCCGCGACTGAAAAACTGAGAGCTATAAAACTTCAGAGCAGTTTTAAACAAGTCTCTAGGATAGTATTTCCTCTTTTTCTCAGGTTCTTTTTTCCAATTAACCACTTTCTTGGTCAAGCAGAGCAAAACAATAAACACCCAAAGAATAGAGATTGTCCATTATATTTCCTCGAATGCTCTTCAGCTCGAGAAACCCGCGTCATAATGCATATACAACAAGCTAGCATAAAGACAAAATGACAGCAAGTAAATTCAAATATATAGTATCGTAAATGCAATTAGAAAAATGTCAATGTCCCTGATATCTATGATTGTTGTTAAATTGTTAATAAAGGTACCTGTTGCAATTAGCTGCACTGAATTTGGTGCCATTTTGACAGCTTCCTCTCCATCTGGAAGGGATAGGGCCAAACCCTGTCTCATGGAAGCTTGCAGCTTCAGGCCACACACCTTACAGAGATCAAATCAAATCAATTCAGATTTTATTATACTTTATAATTGAAAATCTGGATAAGACACGAACCTACGTATTGCTAAATTGTGAGGGTGAGAATACGATCAGTCTACCTGTATCCAAGTTAGCAACAACGACATCTTTTCCAAATCCTGCTTTTCTCCACAGAGAGTAATAAGGGATCTTTTCAGTCTCTGCTTCTGGTTCTCCATCTTCTAAGCCAAGGAATTCCCAGGAACGAGTTGTGTGCAACTTTTGTTCTCTGTTAACAAATACAGATAATACTCCTGGGAGCTCTGCATCAGCACCACAATTATTATCGATTAAAACACATTGGAATTTCCTCAAGGAGAAAGTTCAGTGGTTCTTAGGAAACATAATCTTAACTCTGTAACCCATAACTCTTGAAACTAATTTTATGATGCTTTCATTCAATATTCATGGAAACAAAGTGGTGCTTTAGTGAATTACTTGAAACAGCAGCAGCATCTTCTTCTTCTAAATGAGCAGCAAACCCATTCACACTTCTACAGTAGGAGTAAAAGATTGAATCCTTGGCTGCTTCCTTGCTGTAAATAGAATAAAATGTCAAAATCATCTCACATAGTTACGTATTTTCATCGGTTCTTGAGTCTCAATTAGTTCTCATAAAAAAACACAAAAAATTCATGCAGCCTCAATTGAATGTCTAGAAGACAACTAATGAGCTGATTATTTAAATGTCATATAAATCCATTGCCTGCAATCAACATCTTGGGAAACCAGTAACTAGCATGGATTGAGTTTTGCAACCATTACCTTCCCAATACCAATGCAAGAAGTTCATGATGAGAATCTGCAACCATTTCAGGCTCCATGACTTCTTCATTGTGCCCTCCCAAGTACACCACATAGGACTGCCACCACCCAAATGAAAACTTTTACCATTCCAAACATAAATGCTTTCATTCAATATATACACCATATTCAATATTCAACTAGATTCAAATCTCTGCCATTCCTGTTTATTCCAACTAAATTACAACATCAGCATTCATATGCATGAAGATCCAATTTTCTCCAATGCCTTTTTATTCCAATCCAAACACATCTTAAGCACTCAAAACACCATAAAATTGATGCCTCCGACGTAGATATTTAATAATGCAATAACAATGCATGGATTGAACAACACTAAAATCAACATACAATTCAACAGACCTGAATGATAAGATTATTCTCAAGAAGATTACAATCACTTTTATAGGCTGGTGAAAAAATAAACAAATTACTGTTCATGCACTCCAATTAATAATACAGCTAAAAACACAACACCCACGTCATTACTTTCAAATAGCTTCACTTGGGCATCCTAAAAACCAGAGAGAGAAAAAACCCAATTATCCTATCATGCATGAGATTAAGAATACTGCATCTCCAACAACACCGTTTTCATACGAGAACCAAATCCAATCTCTTCCTACTTGCCTGCTGGATACTGAATGCTTCTCTCAACGATAGAAACCATATAAAAACTGCAATCAAGCTTACTACTGCCTTTTCCATGGCTGCTAAGCTTCTGAATATAATCTATTAGATCCTCAGCATTGCCATGTAGTCTATATGTACTTGGGCAAATAAAAAAAACTCTTGGATGTGGATTGGCTTTCATGCCTTGCTTTTTGGGTGCTTTTAAATCACTAAAACAGATAATTTGAGTATTTTTTATTACTAAAATAGTTCTTGGGTATTTTTTAAATTGTTAAAATAGATTTGCAGTATTTTTTAAATTGTTAAAATAGTTCTGCAGTATTTTTTATTTAAGTTACATATTTGTTTAATAAATGTTAAATGATGAATTAGAAGTCTAAATGTGACCAGAGTTTAACAGGAATGAACATGAAAGTGACTGTTTAGTAACCGGAGCAGAAATCCAGACTTAAATGGAGATGATAACGAACTGAACCAATTTTCATTGTTAAAAAAATATATATATATGAAATGGCAAATGCATTTTATTGCTATAAAAATGCTGGAATCTTTGAAAGTCAAACGACTTGCTAGGCTTTTAATTATGTCATGCCGAGCAGTAGGGCGAGTTTTTTTCACACAGATCGTGAGCAAGGTGGAAGGCTTCATTTAAAGATGCTTGTGTATATATATCACGGATATTTTGAGTCATTGAAGTCCTCATACTGTATATATTATAGTTTAAGGTATGAAAATTCACAACAATGGTGCAGTCAAAATAAATTTCGTGGGCCCTTCAAATTAGGGTTCTGTGATATCTTTTCATACGTCAAATTAGGGGTTCGTCATATCTTCTGATAAGAAGGTACTTAATGGCTTGAATAAGTCGAGATCAAGCTTTTGATGTTAACAATGTTTTTTGACTAACTGGGAAAGATGTTTATGGTGACATCACTGTCTGTGTTAAATGCATGCATGTTGCCGTAATCTGCGGGGAATCAATGAACTTTATCAGGTAAAAAGTTTGCTATGAATGAATTTTGATTGTTTCAAAGAAGGACAATAAACAAAGGCCATAGCAAAGTCAACTAACGTGGGGAAATGTTTTAAAAATAATAAAGATATTCTAAAAAACAATTCCAAACAAGTTGGCTTATAAATCTAGAGAAGCGAGGGAATATATAGAAAAATCAAGAATTGAACCTTATGAATGGGTTATAAATAGAGAAAGTAACGGGGAATATATAGAAAAATCAAGAACTGAACCTTATGAATGCATTTAGCTTAAGCAAGATTATTTAAGTAGATTATATTTTGTTAGATGTTATTTTAAGATTAATTTAATAAGAATTGATTTATTGGTAGTTATGTTATATAAGGTTGAAATAGCTTCATTCTATAATTTAGATGTTGAAACTTATTAGTGGTATTAGAGGTAATCTTTTGATTCATGAGGTTTCTTTTAAAGAACTATCAATTTATTATGAGAAAGTATAGAATAGAAAAAACTTTATTGAAATGATAAATATAAAGAAAACAAGATATGCATCAGATAATAATAAATAGTATATGCAAAATGTGATTTTTCATCATGACAGATGATTTAACAAATTAACAAAGGCTTCAACAAAAGATCAATAGGCGTAGTGGCTAGGTTAAGTACGATCTTCGACTACTTGAGCCTTTAATGGTTAGGGATGTTAATATAAGGAAAGTATTGAACATAGAGTAAATGAATGTTGTTAATAGGAGATTCACACAAGGTCAACCTTTGGGATGGAGAGAGACACTTGCTCAATACTTTTGACCCAAGGTAAATCGCTAATCTCTCTCCTCAACACAAGGCAAAGAAGAGAGAAAAAGGATTAAGATGGCATTATGATAGCGGATCCTGTAGAGGTCATAATTGTACTAATGGTGAGAAACACCTAACGATTATTGAGAATAAGGTTTTTGAAGAAGATAAAATAGGTGCAGAAGAACCAATTTTTGATCAAGATTAAGAATCAACAAAAGAGGAAAAAACATCTACTATCTCTTGTAATGTCCCCATTTTAGCAGTTGGCTTACTCAGTTTCCAGCACACTTACTATTTGTAGTAAGTTAATAGGATGCAACAGAGATCAGTTTTGATGATTGGATTTGATGCTCCTCGCTGAGAGCTTTTCAGCAAGCTATCACTTACACCATTCAGAGTCTGGTTGCTAGTATTTTGTTGGGCCTGAAGTGCTACAAAAAGGTAACATTTAACCCAGCTGAAAGACATTGAGTGTCACTTTAAACATTTACTTTATGAGGGACTGTTGCACATCCTTTATCCCACATTGCTCAAGTGAGTTGAGTCGCCCCTTGGAGAAAGGATAAAGGGAAGTGCTTGTGGCTTCTTTGGGGAGGTTGGATAAGAAGAAAAGAATTGTTGCACTTGCAGCTTATTTGGGAATTTGAGAACGTCCTTCTCATCTGTAGCACTCTAGACATCAATCCTTGGGATTGGTCTTTGGAGTTTGTGCTCTCAGCCACTGTAGCAGTTATGCCACTGTAGCAGCCGTACCACTGTAGCAGTCGTACCACTGTAGCAACACGTCACTGTAGTAGCTCCATCATTGTAGCATCTATATGCAGCCAGGGGAGTCCGTAGTTTTCTGCAGTCTGTAGATTTTAGCCTACAGAGTCCATAGATTTTAGCCTGCAGAGTCTGTAGTTTTTAGCCTACAGAGTCCGTAGATTTCAATTCTATAGATTTCATAGTTTTTCCCCTGCAGAGTCCATAGTTTTTTGCCTACAGATTCCATAGATTTCTGTATAGTTCGTAGTTTTCTACCTGTAGAGTTCGTAGTTTCCTGCCTGTAGAGTCCGTAGTTTTCTGCCTGTCAAGTCTGTAGTTTTTTGCCTACAGAGTCCATAGTTTTCTACCTGTAGAGTCCATCGATTTCAGCCTATAGTGTTCATAGATTTCAGCCTGTAGAGTCTGTAGTTTTCAGCCTACAGAGTCTGTAGATTTCAGCCTGCAGAGTTCGTAATTTTCTAGCCTATGGAGTTTGTAGATCTCAGCCTGCAGAGTCCATAGATTTCAACCTGTAGAGTCCATAAAAGCTCTTGCAGAGTCCGTAGATTTGGCTACAGAGTCCGTAAAAGCTCCTGCAGAGTTCGTAGATTTGGCTGCAGAGTCCGTAGAAGTGGCCTGCAAAGTCTGTAAATCCAGTCTGTGGAGTTCGTAGAAAACCCAGCCTGCAGAGTTCATAGTTCTGTGGGTCAGAGAACAAATGAAGCACCTTCGGCACTTTCTGGGATATCTACTTGAAATAATGTGCATACAATCAATAGGGGATGTAGTGAGTCACCACGAGACCGGCATTGTACTCGTTTACTCATTTTGTAATTAATACAAATACAGTGTGTTGGTTATTTCAACTGTGTGTATTTATGCTTGCAATTCTATATTTATGTTACATGCATTAGTCTTTGTAAAACATGAAAAGTAATACCAATAAATCTATTGGAGTCATTAAGAGTCCCTGCTGGGTTAGTCTTGGGTGCAACTAGGGTGCCCATTACAGTGGTATCAAAACCTGTTATTATTGCCATCCTGTGAGGTTTCATGCATCCCACACATCAGTACTTCTTGAGGAGAAACTGGACAAACCCAGACTTATAAGTTTTTTCAAAAATTGAGAAGGGTGAGCCCTTTTCATCACCAGCCATGGGTGATCGAGATGGGGAAGGGGGAGAACCCAGCACTAGGATGACGCTCAATGATCTTGATAGGGGGCAAAGGGAGCTACAGACCACATTGCAGCAAATGGCTCTAGAAATTACACAACACCTGACTAGAGCAGATCAAGGCAACAATGCCAACCAGGGTAATGATGCTAACCAGGTAGGTGGACTAAGTAATGGAGGTAATGGAGATGCATCGACTAATAGAGGATCCCAAACATACGCTAGAGTAGGTTCTTCTACAAGGCCACTCATGCCACAATTCCCTCTGAGACAGAGTGACCAGGATAACGTTGGTCCTACACAGCAGGAGATACAAGACCAAATACTAGAGGATTGGAGAAATGCTGGACCAAATTTTCAGGGTGAAATGTCCTTCAAGGAGTATATGGATGTTAGACTCAAGCATATGCCCATGAGAGGGAATAGGCAACAAAATTATGAGATGAGGAAAAATTTGGGAAAGTTGTCCATTCCATACTATGACGGTATAGGGAAGACTTCAGCCCAAACATGGGTCCAAAAATTAGACACTTATTTCCAGCTTAATCCCATGCCTGAGGAGGACGCGATTAAGTATGTTGCATTGCGCTTGGATGGAAGTGCCCATGAGTGGTGGCACCATGATATGGTCATGCTTGGCCATAACCAGATAGATACTTATGCAGAGTTTACTAAGAGACTCATTGATAGATTTGATACTAAGGACCCAAAATTGCATTTCAAAGAGCTAGCTCAGCTTAAACAGTGGGGTTCTATGGAGGCCTATATCATTGAGTTCTAAAAGCTAGTAGTATTGGTGACGGATATATCAGAAAGGAGACTGGTTGTTCTTTTCATGGATGGCCTTTTTGATCCCTTATGAGGATGGGTAAAGGGACACAACCCCTCTTCACTATAAGAGGCTATTAAGAAAATAAGAGACCTAGCATCTTTTTCCTACATGAGTAAACTTCACTCTAAGGACTCTCATTTTAGGAAGGATAAGGAAAGTAAGATGTTTCAGAAGGACCCTTAGTGGCCTAAGGGGGAAACTAAAGGGTTGGACAGTGATACCCTCAACGAACTCAAGAAGAAAAAACTATGTTTTCATTATATGTAACCATGGAATCTTTCCCATGAATGTCTGCTTAAGGCAAAGGCTAAGCCCATGGAGTATTTCTCAGTAGATGAATCACCTTTCGAAGACAAGGGGCAACATTCATATTCAGAATCTAGCCAGGGTGATAGCACTGCTGAGGAGAGTTCAGATGATGAGAAGTCTCTTACTTGGTTGATAGGCATCTAGAAGGCCATTACTTTTAAGGTAAGAGGGATGATTCAGGGGCAGCACGTGGTTTCCTTGATCGACACAGGGGTAACGCATAATTTCATTGATGCAAAATTGGTGACCAAGAGAGGTCTTCAGATTGAAGAACACGTAGGGTTCAGAGTCATGGTGGCTAATGGCCATAAGTTATTATGCACCTAGAAGATTTCAAAACTTCACATCAGATTGGGAGGAAATTATGAGTTGGAGGATGATTTCTATGTAGTTGACATGGGCGATTATGATGTCATCTTGAGAATGACGTGGATGGATTCTCTAGTAGAGTTCACCTTCAACTTGGCTAAGCTGGAGATGAGGTTTCAGCATCAGGGCAGGAAGGTGGTGCTCTGAGGTTTACCTAATGGGGGGCTCAGGGTGGTATCATTGAAAAGGATGGAACGGTTGTTTAGACATGATAATGTCGAGTAGGTAGTTGAATGTTTGATCATGCCTATGCCTCTAGAGTGGCAGGTAAAAAGCTATCACCCAGATGTACAAGAGATCATTTCTAGGCATGATAAGGTGTTTGGTAGCATACCACGTGGGGTTCCTCTTGAGAGGGGTATAGAACATGTTGTCGAGCTAGAGGAGGGGGCTAAACCAGTCATCATCACCCCTACCACCATCCTAAAAAGCATAAGGATGAAATAGAGAAGTTGATAAAGGAGCTATTGGAGATGGGGCATATTAGGCCCAACAAAATCCCCTTTACTTCAGTGGTTGTTTTGGTGAAGAAGAAGGATAGGACAATGCATATGTGCATTGATTATAGAGCTCTCAATAAGAAGACAATTAAGAACAACACCCCATCCCTAGGATCGATGATCTGATTGATGAGCTGCATGGAGCATGATATTTATCTAAGATAGACTTATGCTCAGGATACCATCAGATCAGGATGGGAGCAGAGGACATAGAAAAAATTGTCGTCCGGTGTCACTACAGGCAGTTTGAGTTTCTAGTTATGCCATTTGGGCTAACCAACGCTCCAGCTACCTTCCAGAGTTGTATGAATTAGGTGTTTAGAGGGCAGCTCCAAAGATTTGTATTGATATTCTTTGATGACATCTTGGTATTCAGTAGGACGTGGTATGAGCACCTACAACAATTAGAGGAGGTGCTGGTCATTTTGGAGGAGTCACTGTATGCCAAGGAATCAAAGTGCGAGTTCAACATGACCAAGTTGCTCTACCTTGGCCATATTATTAGTGCTGAAGGAGTTTGAGTGGTTCTAAAAAAGATCAAGGCGGTTGTTGATTGGCCCACTCCAACCAGCCTTACACAACTCAAAGTATTTTTTGGATTATGTGGATTTTATAGGAGATTTGTGAAGGGGTTTTCACAGACTGCAACACCATTAACAGACCTCACTAAGAAGGGTGCTTTTGTATGGACAGAGGAAATGTAATAGTGTTTTAAACATTTCAAGCGGGTGATGTCTTCATGTCTGGTTCTAGCTTTACCCAACTTCACGAAGCCTTTTGATCTTCATTGTGATGCATCAAGTGACGAGGTTGGAGCAGTATTGATGTAGGAGAAGTACCCCATTGATTTTGAGAGGAGGAAGCTCTAAGGGGTGGAGAGGAGTTATTCTATTTATGATCGGGAGATGTTGGCCATCATGCATGCCTTGGCCAAATTCCAATCCTACTTGGTTGGAGGGAAGTTTGTGATCAAGACGGATCACAACAGCATAAAGTATTTCATGGGTTAGTGAGACTTGAATGATAGGCAATAGAAGTGGGTCACTAAATTGTGGGCTTATGACTTTGACATTGATTTTGTCAAAGGAAAGAAGAATGTAGTAGCTGATGCCTTATCCAAAAGACCTCACATTTGTGCTCTTGCAAGAATTTTAGGAGATTGGCGAGCTAAGATTATAACAGATTATGCTGGAGATGCTTGGGTGTCGGGACTAGTTTCAGGCACTATACAGGATGATCGCTATGAGGTGATAGATGGGTTGATTAGGTTTCAGGACAAAATTTATTTAATTCTGTCATCACCCTTAAGAGAGATGATACTGAGGGCATTTCATGATGCACCTATGTCTCGGCATCCGAGGGTTTTCAAGACCTATAGGCAGATCTGAGAGCCATTCTCATGGAAAGGGCTCAAGGATGATGTTCAAAGGCATGTTAGGGAGTGTGCATTTTATCAACATAATAAGGAAGAGCACACATTTATTGCTGGTTTACTACAGCCCTTACCCATTCCAAACTGGAAGTGGGAAAGCATTTCTATGGACTTCATCACTAGCCTACCCCGAGTGCAGGGAAGAGATTGCATTTATATGGTGGTAGATAGATTGATGAAGTTTGCTCACTTCTTTGCTATCCCCTCTACTTATACAGTAGCTCAGGTGGCATATGTGTTCTTCAGGGAGGTTTTCAGGCTACATGGGTTATCAAGATTTATTGTCAGTGATAGGGATAACAAGTTCATGAGCACTTTTTGGTGGGAGTTGTTCAAGCTGTGTGGTACAGACCTTACACCTAGTACGATCTACCATCCTCAGACAGATGGGCAGACAAAGATAGTAAATAAATTGGTGGAAGGTTATTTGTGGAACTATGTGACTACACAACAAAGAGCCTGGGTTAAGTGGTTACACATGGGGAGTATTGTTACAATACCACACATCACATGACCATCAGGATGACTCCATTTATGGCATTGTACGGGTATGAAGCTCCAAGCTTCATGGATATGGCTTTGGGGGACAACAGAGTGCCCAAAGCTAAAGACCTATTGAAAGATAGTCAAGATATCTTGAGAGCACTCAAAGAGAATATACGATAGGCTCAAAATCAGCAGAAGTTGAATGTTGATCAGCATAGGGTAGAGCGCAGTTTTGAGGTAGGGGACATGGTGTATTTGAGGCTACAGCCATATAGGCAGTCATCACTCAAGAAGAGTGGAGCAGAGAAGCTTAAGCCTAGATTTTATGGCCCCTATAGGGTGATTTGAAGAGTGGGTGAAGTCACCTATGAACTTGAGCTTCCAGAGGGCAGTCGAGTGCACAATGTATTTCATGTGTCTAGGCTTAAGAGGGCCATTGGTCAGGGTGTAGTGCCTACTATAGATTTACCCCCTTTATATGAGGAAGGGAGGCTCATGTTAGAACTTGAGGCTATTCTGGACACTAGAGAGAGGAAACTCAGAAACAGGATAGTTAAGAAGTATTTGGTCAGATGGAAAGACCTATCGGAGGAGGATGCTACATGGGAGAGTGAGCAAGTTATTCAGCATGTTGGGCCGAGATTGCTTGAGGACAAGTAATTTCAAGGGGGGCAGACTATAATGTCCCCATTTTAGACGTTGGCTTACTCAATTTCCAACACACTTACTATTTGTAGTAAGTTAATAGGATGCAATAGAGACCAATTTTGATGATTGGATTTGATGCTCCTCGCTGAGAGATTTTTGCCAAGCTATCACTTGCACCATTTGGAATCTGGTTGCTAGTATTTTTTTAGGCCTGAAGTGCTATAAAAAGGTAACATTTAACCCAACTGAAAGACATTGAGTGTCACTTTAAACATTTACTTTATGAGGGACTATTGCACATCCTTTATCCCACATTGCTCAAGTGAGTTGAGTCGCCCCCTTGGAGAAAGGATAAAGGGAAGTGCTTGTGGCTTTTTTGGGGAGGTTGGATGAGAAGAAAATAATTATTACACTTGCAGCTTATTTGGGCATTTGAGAATGTCCTTCTCATCTGTAGCACTCTGACATCAATCCTTGGGATTGGTCTTTGGATTTTATGCTCTTAGCCACTGTAGCAGCTGTGCCACTATAGCAGCTATGCCACTGTAGCAGTTGTGCCACTGTAGCAGCTGTGCCACTATAGCAGCTATGCCATTGTAGCAATCGTACCACTATAGCAGTCATACCACTATAGTAGCACATCACTGTAGTAGCTCCATCACTATAGCATCTATATGTAACCAAGTGAGTCCATAGTTTTCTACAGATTTCATAGTTTTCTACCTACAAAGTCTATAGTTTTTTGCCTATAGAGTCCATAGTTTTTTGTAGAGTCCATAGTTTCTGCCTACAGAGTCTGTAGTTTCTTGCCTATAGAGTCTATAGTTCCTGCCATGTCCATAGTTTTCTGCCTATCGAGTCCATAGTTTTCTACTTGCAGAGTCCATAGTTTTTTGCCTGTAGAGTCCGTAGATTTCAGCCTACAGAGTCCGTAGATTTTAGCTTGTAGAGTCTGTAGTTTTCAGCCTGCAGAGTCCATAGATTTCAACCTATAGATTTCATAGTTTTCTAGCCTATAGAGTTCATAGATCTCAGCCTGCAGAGTCTATAGTTTTTGGCTGTGGAGTTCGTAGTTTCCTGCCTACATAGTCCATAGTTTTCTACCTACCAAGTTCATAGTTTTCTACCTGCCGAGTTCGTAGTTTTCTACCTGTAGAGTCCGTAGAAGCTCTTGCAAAGTCTGTAGATTTGGCTACATAGTATGTAGAAGTGGCCTATAGAGTCTGTAGATCTAGTCTGTGGAGTCCATAGAAAACCCAACCTACAGAGTTCGTAGTTTCCTGTACCTATACCTGTACTCCATCTAATTCATTCCTAGCTTGTATCCCTCTTCAAGTTCAATCCTGAAGACCAACCACCACACAACCTGTGATGCATATCTTGTCAACCAAGTAACCTGCCACATCCAAACCTACAACTCCATGTAGTGAAGACCTTGACCCTGCATAACAAGAAACCCTACTGCTGGTCCCTCTCAGATACCTGAGAATCCACTAAACTGCACTCCAGTACTTCTTCCCTGAATTGGCTCAAAACTTTCTGACAACTCCCACTGCTTGGGAAAACTCAGGTCTACAACAGACCTTATGTGATTTCAAACACTGTTCTAAGCTTAGCTTGAACTGTCTAGCTTTTGGTGTGCTTACCGATTCTACATCCTACACCTTAAACCTCACCAACACCTTCTTCACATCAGCTCCCACTTGAGACAAAACCAACCTGTGATCTTCCATGTCTCTTATGGAAAAGAATTCCGCTGCTCCCAAATTATTTGTAACATACCTCTGAACTAACTTTACCTTTAGCTCAGAAACTCCCTGCATGTGTAACCCTGTAACAAGCAACCACACCACATACAGTAACAGGGTAATGTTGCAATCATCATCCAACCTGGTAAAGAAAAAAAACACAACGGTTACATTGACCTTGACTAAAGCCATGCTTAGTCATACACCTGTCAAACTTGTACCACTATCTTGTAGCTTACTCAAGACCATGTACCCTGGCCTTCCGTCTCACCTATCCATTCCCGCTCTTCTTTATCCTTCAAAATCCATTCATCTCTCAGTGCTCTCTTCCAGCTAGTAACTCCACCAAAAACTCCCATTTGGTTCTTCTCCAAGGAATCAGATTCCTCATCCATGCCAAGCTCCCACTATTTCCTGGATCTACCTGCTCTACTTCTTTAACAACTTTCTGATTCTTGACCATTAGTGAACAACAAGTAGTGTAAAGAAGGGAAATGATGAATTTGAGGCTTACTTACCACTTCAATCCTCCATATGGGTGCTTGAGACTTCTTAACAGCTTGCTGTCTACCTAAAATCCATCTCAGTGACCGATGCCGATCACATCTCAGTCTGCACCTGACCAATGTCAGCTCCATGCGACTGCCTCCTTGTCGACGTTGGTTCCCCCTAGCCAATGCTGGTTTTTATCTATCCCTGAGTCACTGATGTCAGTCTACATATAGTCGATGTCGGTCCCTGTCTGGATGCTGACGTCAGTTTTCTAACTGACGTTAGTCTCTGTGTTTCACTAGTGAGCGATGACTTTTACCCATGAGCTCCTTTTGGATCAAAACCTTGTCCAAGTCAACCTTACTCTGCTCAGAATTCTTCAACCCCTCACACTGATCTCTGTCTGCCATCTTCTCCTTGAAAACCAAAGCTTTCCAGTTCTTAAGTTTGTCAAAAACATCTGTTTTCTACTTAAGAACATGCATTCCCTTCTTACACATGTGACCAAGCCTACAAAGCCACATCTCTACAACAAAAGGTGAATCAGTAATATAGGTAGATAGATAAAAGGATACCTACTTTCTTACCACCGTCTAATTCAAGTGCATCCACTGTGAGACTTACTGTGCATCTCTCATCACCCAACTTTCCTGAATAAATTAGACTCATCTCCAAGACTAGAACCTGCATGACCTTCTTCAACACCTGTGTGTTACCCGTCTGCAATTTCAGCTTCACTTCCTCTTCGTCAATAATCTGACAAGGCTCACCAACCCCTAAATAAATCTCTCCAAATTCTCCATGGACATACTCCTAAAAAGATGCTCTATTTCGAGCTGCATGGAAAGAGGCAATAGAATCTATAAAACAAGATTCTACTTTATCCAAGAAACATACCAGAGCATCCTGTGTAATGCCACCTACAATATCTGCTTCTTTAGTTCTTTCATGTTGATCTTCTACCAAATAGCGATCTTTCTTTACCTACTCTTTCTTTCCATCAATCAGACCATTCATGCTATTCAGTTTCTCCATTCATAGCTTACTTTCTTCTACCATTTCTATACTCCCACTCAAATAGAAACCCCTGTGAGTAACCTGTAATCAACACACTAACCAGATCTAACACAACCTGTTAGTAAACCCAACCAAAAGCTTTGATACCAGATGTTGGGAAATCTAGAACAACAAACAGCTCTGATTCCACTTGTCAAGATCTTGCTCCTCAATAAGAGCACATATATGATTACCTTGTATAAGCAAATAATCACGAAATTATACTAGAATGATAAGTAACTAGAAATATGAAACAACACAGAATATGAGAGTCAATACCCAATTGTATTAATACATATACAGAAGGAAATACAATAAAGAAGATGCCACACTTCTTCTCCTCACACCTCTAGAGCTCCCACACATCTAGGGTTCACTAGTAATTCTCCTTCAACACTTCACTCTCTTACCAAAATGGTCACAACACACAACTCAAACATAGAGTTGGTGTTCACCTCTAACTGGTCAGTAACAACACTGCCAGTACACCAAGTACACATCTGCACTCCAAGTAGATCTCCCTTCTCTTGCTCCCACCTACAAATGAACAAACCTTACTTACCCTGTAGATATCTCTACACCCTGAAGAACCCTTGTCCTTGCCTCACCAAGTCCTTATGATTCTTCAACCAGTACCCATGCTTGGCACTGATATGGAACTAGGAGGAACACACCTTGCTCTCTTCTCTCTGAAGGAGCTAATATTTGCTCTCTTAATCTCTAGCACACCCTTTACAATACAGCCCATGAGTCTATTATATAGATCTCATGCATACAATAATTAGACTATCTTAATTACAATAATTAGACTCACAACTCTAAGACTAAAATAAGTCTTTACATGCAAACTACCGGTCCAAAAATAGACCTGTCTGGAACCCGCATGCAAACTGCATGCACACACAGGTTGCCAACGTCGGCACCTTCCTGACCGATGTCAGCCGATGTCAGTTGCTTCTGCACTGCACTATGACCGATGTCAGTTGCCCTGCAACTCATTTTGCAATTCCCTGCAACCTCCACAGCGTCTGCAACTCTCCTGTTCGCATCCTGGTGAAGCTTTTAGCTCCACAACCCAACACCATGGGTTGGAGAACAAATGAAGCACCTTCGGCACTTGTTGGGATATCCGCTTGAAATAATGTGCATACAATCCCTAGGGGATTTAGTGAGTCACCACATGACCAGCATTGTACTCATTTACTCATTTTGCAATTAATACAAATATAGTGTGTTGGTTATTTCAGCTGTGTGTATCTATACTTGCAATTCTATATTTATGTTACATGCATTAGTCTTTGTAAAACACAAAAATCAATACCAATAAATCTCTAGGAGTCATTAAGAGTCCCTTCTGGGTTAGTTTTGGGTGCAACCGGGGTGCCCATTACATCTCTTCAAATGTATTAAATGGGATAAATGCACCTCAAAAACTTGAAATTGTGGGGAATAACAAGAAGATGAAGGTGATAATTTTGATAGATACAAGTAGTACACATAGCTTTATTGACAAAATTTTAGCAAAAGAACTCAATTTATTTGTGTTTCTTATGTCTTATTTTTAGGTTATAATAGTCGATGGGAAGAAACTCTCTTGAAAGTGTACATGCCATGACATCAAGATCTTTATGATAGACTATCGACTTGAATAAGAAATGTTTGACATTCCCCTTAAAGGACCATATGTGGTATTAGGAAGTACAATGGCTAGAATAGTTGGGCATAATATCCTTAAACATTCAAGATTTTCTCATGGATTTCACTTAAAATGGGCAAAGGTACAAACTTGTGGGGATGCATTCACCCCCCAACTAAAATATTAGTTATCATAGCATTGAGAAGTTTATAAAAAAATGGTTTTTATGGTATTGGGGCACAAATACAGAAATTGGAAACACACAAAGTAGAAACTCCAATTCCGAAAATGATTCAAGATATAATTTAAGATCATCATCATGAATTTTAGGAACTAAATGGTATATTTATTTCCCTATCATCATCATGCCATTGAATTGATTCTACTACATTTATCATCTAGAATTCAACCCTAACACTATACTCATGAAAATAAATCATCGATTGAAAATTTGCTCAAGGAAATCTGGGAGTTGTTTGTCCCAAAAAGTTCCTATTTATTTTTGGTGGTCACACTTGAAAATAAGGATCAGTCATGGATAATGTGTCCTTATAGTGAAATCAAAAAATTCCCTCTCAAAGATAAGTCTCATACTCTTGCCATCAATGAATTATTAGATTAATTGAATGGTGATTTTTCTTCACTAAATTAGATGTGTTTAGGCTATCATCAAATCTAGTTAATGGAGGAAGATGTACATAATACTAGATTTCAAACACATTAGGGTCATTACAAATTCTTAGTTCTGTTATTTGACCTTGCCAATGCTTCATCTAATTCTCAAAGTCTCATGAATTCATTTTTCCACCCATTTATTTGGAAATTTATGTTTATTTTATTTGATGACATCCTAATCTAAAATAAAACATGGGAAGGGCATTTACAACATATAAAGAAAGTATTGTATGTGTTGGAATATGTAAACACCTAAAAGTGGTATTTGAGTGCTATGAGTGCTACTTGAGATTACCTATCCCTAGCTTATCCCTAGACCTAACCTAGAGCCTATTGTCCAACTTATCCAACATTCATGTGAGCCACATGCATCTGTAGTCATCCCCAAAGTAGTCTCATACCTCATTCCTGATCCTAGGCCTTTATGCCTAGTATTATGTCCGTTAGACACTAGCACCATAATAGGGACACTAGTGACACATAGCACTAGTGTCCCCAAAATGGCACTATTGTCCTTTGCCATATATTTTCTCAAACAAATATATTTTCAAAAATAAAGCCTCCTAAGGTCAGCCTAGACATCTTTTATCATCTGCACAAGTAACAAAACAATATATATACATGACTTTTAGTCCTCTAACTACTAGATGGAAATTAGATGTAAAATAAAAATTCAAACACAAAACAAGTTGAGCATAATTAAGGTTATCAATCCCTATTTTGCCCTAATTTTGCATACTGCCATCTACAGTAGCCCTAAGCTCAAATTTTCCATATTTCTAGTCTCAAGCACATTCAAGACACTCAAGGCCACTATCATACTAACATCACTTGCACTTATACCAACACTTAGGTGGGGATAACTACATCAGACTTGATCCCTCATCAAATTATTGGTATGTAGGTAACTCTCTTCACAACAAAGTGTCGAGGATGTCCAACCTACCCTACTAGCAAACACACTTTTTATATCATACTCTATTTACACAGAGGATTAGGGTTTGCAAAATAAATCAGTCATTACAAGAAAAATATAGATTTTTAAAACTTATGCATATAGGAACAAACCCTAAATATCTAGATACTGGTGCACCCAACAACTCAAGATAGACCTATAAATAGGATACTACCACCAATATCAGGACACTACCACCACTTTACCAATAATGGCACTACTGTCTAATTATGGTATTATTGTTTAGGAGGGGTTATGACACTAGGATCTAATTTATGACACTCAGACCATCTTCTATATCAATTTCTAACACTCATATCATCTGTATCAAGTGTTTTCCAATTAGTTCATTACTTACACTATTTATTACTATTTTTAGAAAAGTTAAAGATAGTCAATTATATAACAAACTAGTGGATATATTTATTGCATATTATTTTTTTGATTTAGTTTACTCAGATATTTAACAAACATAGGATTTACACTTGGTAAGTCTTAAAAAGTTAAAATATTTGGTGAACCTGACTTACTTAAAACATTACTCAAACCCTAACCCTAGATGCTCCTAGGGTTTGTATCCTTCGTTTTCTTGCTTTCATTAGCTACTTTAAATTTTTTAGATTTCATATATTCTATTTTAACATCTATATTTCAATTTTTGTACTATATGCCATCAAAAAAATCTCTCTCTTCCATTAAGAATAAGTGCTAGGCCAGGTGGTAATTCTATTGAGCATTTTTAGATTCAAACTATTTGAGCTTATAATATGGATAAGGGACCTATTGTAACTCTTATTGTTGATCCTTCACACCATGATTATGTAGATTTCAATGATAATGCATCCAAAGACGAATAATATAATCAAGTTCAAGATGATAAACAAATTGGAAATCAAGACACTCTCCCTCCACTTAACAATAACACCTAATTGACAATAAGGATGAGATCTTATAGAGCTTCAGAGATAGACTTTGGGAATATCCCCTTGATCATGCAAAAATTTTACAAGCCATGATGGAAATTAAGAATAAATAAAATAATGGTCAATCTTTAACTCCCCTAGATAATAATATTATTACACATATAGTGGGGCCAATTGAGCTAGCGTAACCACCAATTTTAATTCAATGAGCTTCAGTGACAGCTACACCTCTTGTGGTTAGTTAATTCATTCCAGATTTATAATCCCTTATGCACAAGGTTCATACTCTATAGGCTAAGGTTTTACATCTTGATCAGGTAGCCACTAGGCCATCACATGCCTTAGATTCCAATGTTATCTTACATACACCTTTAACACATCACATAGTGACAACTCTCTTACCATCCAGATTTGTGGCACCCAAAATTACATTATATGATGGTAAGGGTAACCTAGATCACCATCTTCAAACTTATCATGTAGTATGTTTGGACTATGTGTCCAATGATTGACTTCTAACAAATTTATTTCCACATAGTTTATTGGATTATGCCTTACAATGGTTTTATAACTTACTGAATAAATCTATCACAACATTCAATCCTTTAGCATACATGTTTTTAGCACACTTATCCATAAACATCAGTGACAAGATCTTCTATGCTTAGGTTGCACAATTAAAATAAAATTCAAATGAACCTATTTTAGAATACGTCTTATGATACAAGACTATATTAGCTAAATTGACTAGCCCCATGGTAGGGAAAGATCTTTAGGATATCTTTAAATAGGGTCTTCTACTAGCATTACATGAAGATATCTTATTTAATAAGTTTAAAACATTCACATATTTGTGCCATACAGTAAAAAAAAGAGAAGTCAAGATTCTATAAATGGAAAAACTAAAATATATAAATGGATCATAATCAACTACTAAGAGTTCAAGTAAGCCTCCATACAAGGTAAGGGCCATTAAAAATAAGAGTGATTAAAAGGCCATAGTTGACATAGATTTAGATCCATTTCCTTGCTTGGTTTTGTCAGCTCCATGCAAAATATTCACCAACTTGTTAGAATCGGTAACACATGTTTTATAATAGCTTCTAGAATGCAATGTCATATCTCTCCCTCCCATCAACTATGTTGATGCAACACAACCTCTTCCAATAACTATGATTCTAATGCTTTTATGAGTATCATAGGGCACCAAGCCATACAAAAAATAGATGCATTAGCTTGAAACATAAGATACACTATTTGATTGATGCTAACATTATTGATGTGGGCACACTCACAGAGGTAACAAAAGTGTATCAAATAAAAGCTATGGCACTAAATATATTATCAGATCAATTTCCTAATCACACATAAAATGAGGTAGGGAACACTTCAAGTGTTCACTACACATATCACGCACATCCACAACTAGCTTCATATCATACTATTACAGAGGAGACACACCCATTACAACATATCATTGGTATGTACCACACTATAGTTCCAACTAGACCAATCATCACCTTTTCAGAGTAGGAGATTATTGATGATGATACAGATTTACATACACTCTTTGTATGAGCCTACATATATCATCAACCTATCTATTGTAGACATCTAATTCCTAACACCATTTGGGTTGAAATTGTCAATCTTACTCGAATTGCATTCAAATACACATTTTAGGTCAAAATCCATAAAACACGCTAAATGGTTTGAACTTGTCATTTACAAGTGCTAATTTAGGTCAAAGTATCCCTAAATGGGGCAATGCAATTTATGGGTCAGCTAACTTTGATCAATTCATTTCAAGTCAAAATAATGATTTCTCCTTTTATGCTCTGGATCACTCTTTTGTCCTAAATTCATTAATACATGCTACATACCTTTGTTATTTTATATTGGAAACATCCTAAATAGAAATAAGGTTCTGGCACATCTTGTTAGTGTTTAGAGCTCTGATACCACTTGTTAGGATCTTAGAGTATAATTGATTACTTTTGTATAAGCAACTAAACACATAATTAAACCAGAAGTAATAAGTAACTAAAAATCAAAAATAGCAAATAAGAGGAGATACAATAAACTCTTCCAGAAAGAAATACAATGAAGAAATCTCTTTCTCCTCACACCTCTCAGATGTCCAGTAATTCTCCCTCAAGAGTTATCTCTCTCTCTTTCAATCAATTACAAACAACTCAATTACTAAGTTTTTATTCCCTTGATTACAATACAGCCCCATGGGTCTCTTAAATAGAACTCAAAGCAAACAATAATTAGAAAAGCAGACTCAAGACTAATTTTAGTCTTTACATGCAAACTAACAGTTCTAAAATTAAAAAATTCTAGAAATGCACAGATGATCGATGTCAGTCTGAAGATGACCGATGTTGGCCGACCCTAATTGATGTCGATTACATGTAGCTAAAGATAACCAATGTCGGTCGACCCCTAACCAATGTCGGTTGGTTCTAATTGATGTCGGTCACTGTGTAAATTCATCAACCTCCACATTAGCTCACTAGTGAAGCTTTTAGCTCCATAACTCAATAATCTCCCACTTGGAGATAAATAGCTGCATCTATACCTATACAGAAACATCCTCTAATCATCTTTGGCTTGTTTCTCGCTCTTCAAGTTCAATCTTGAAGACCAACAAAAGTTTAATAAAGATTCAACTTCTCTTTTGTTACCAGCTTTGTTAACATATCAATAGAGTTCTTATCTATATAGATCTTTTTTAGCTTCAACTGTCCCTCCTCCAATACCTGTCTAATGAAGTGGTACCTAAGCTGTATATGTTTGGTTCTTGAATGAAAGGCTGAATTCTTTGCCAAATGAATTGCACTTTGACTATCACTATATAATCTACAACTCTCTTTCTCTTTTCCCAACTCTTCCATGAACCTAGTCATCCAAATCATTTCCTTGCTAGCCTCTGTGACTAAAATGTATTCTGCCTCTATAATAGACAAGGCAACAACCTTCTGCAACTTTAAAATCTAGCTAACTGCTCTTCCACCAATAGTGAACACATATCCTATGGTGTTTCTCCTACCATCTAAGTCACCTGCCATATCTGAATCTACATACCCATGTAGAGAAGTGTTTGACCCTCCATAGCATAAATGCATACTACTGGTCCCTCTCAGATATATGAGATTCCACTAAACTACTTTTCAGTGTTCCTTTCTTGGATTGGCCATAAACTTGATGACAACTCCCACTACTTGGGCAATATTTGGTTTAGTACATACCATTGCATACATCAAGCTCCCAACTGCTGAAGCATATGGAACTCTACTCATGTACTCAACCTCATCATGTGATTTAAGACACTGTTCTTTGCTCAACTTGAAGTGTCTAGCCATAGGTGTGCTTATCGGTTTTGTATCCTACATATTAAACCTCTCCAACACCTTATTCACATAATCCTCTTAAGACAAAATCAACCTGTGATTTTTTTTGTCTCTCTTAATACTCATGCCAAGGATTTTCTTTACTGCTCCTAAATCCTTCATGGCAAATGTGTGAGCTAATTTTACCTTAAGCTCAATAATATCTTACATATGTGAACCTGCAACAAGCATATCATCTACATACAGTAACAAGATAATATAAATACCATTATCCAATCTGGTAAAATAAACACAATGGTCAGATTGACATTTACTAAAGTCATGCTCTGTCATAAACCTGTCAAACCTTAAATACCATTGTCTAAGTGCTTGTCCATTCTCTCCTTCCTTTAACTTGTATATCCATTTATTTTTTAGTGCTTTCTTTCTAGCTGGAAACTCAACCAAATCCCACGTATGGTTCTCTTCCAAGGAATCAATTTCCTCATTCATGCCATGCTCCCACTGTTTCCTGGATTCTACCTGTATTGCCTCATCAAAACTTTTTGGTTCTCCACCATCAGTGAGCAACACATAGTATAAAGAAGGGGAATAATGAATAGGAGGTTTACTTACCCTTTCAGACCTCCTTATGGGCATTTGAGACTCATTGATAGCTTGCTATCTGCCCAAATTTTTTGACAGTGACCGATCTCGGTCATCTCTAATCGATGTCAGTCTGCACCCGACTGATGTCGATTCCACCTAACCAACATCGGTTCATGCTTGACCAACATCGGTTTTCACTTGACTGATGTCGATCTCTGTGTTTTCTTGTGAGTGATAATTTTTATTTGCAAGCTCATTTTGGATGATAACCTCTTCCAAATCAAGATTGCCCTACTTTGAATTATTCAGCCTCTTGAGCTGATCACTGTACATCACCTTCTCATTGAAAACTACATCACAGCTTCTAATAATTTTTTTAGTTTTTAAATTCCAAAATTGGAATCCAAAATCTCCAAAACCATAACCAATGAAAGTGCACCACATAGATTTAGCATCTAGCTTCTTTCTATTTTTTTTATCAATGTGCACAAAAGTTTTAGAACCAAAAACTCTGAGAAATGAAAGATCTATCTTTTTACTTATCCAAGCCTCTTCTAGAATTCCACCATCTAGTGCAGTAGAAGGTCCTTTATTAATTAGGTAAACCATAGTATCTATAGCTTCTGCCCAAAACTATAAGGGCAAACTAGCATGCAACCTCATACTCCGTACACACTCCATTATTGTTCTATTCATCCTTTCAGTAACTCCATTTTGCTGAGGTGTCTTTTGAACCATTCTTTCCCTATGTATTCCACTCATACAATAGTAACTATTGAATTTATTGCTACAGTACTCACCACCATTGTCAGATCTAGGGCACTTCAATCTCAAACCTGTTTCATTCTCAACCAAAGCTTTCCATTTCTTAAATGTGTCAAAAACATCCGATTTCCTCTTTAAGCAATAAACCCATACCTTTCTTGTAGCATCATCAATGAAGGAAACATAATATTGTGATCCTCCAATAGAAGCTACCTGAGCTGGTCCCCACACGTCTATGTGAACAAGCTCCAACTTGTGCTTCTTCTTTGTTGACCCAATTTTGAGAAACCTCACTTTTTTTTGTTTCCAAAAAATACAATGCTCACAGAAATCTAGATCTATATTTTTCAAATCTGAAATCTTATCTTTTGACTTAAGAACATTCATTCCCTTCTCACTCATGTGACCAAGCCTACAGTGCCAAAACTTTGCATCTACATCTAAAGTAGATAAAATAGAAAGAGAATAATCAGTAATACAAGTAGATAGATAAAGTGTACCTACTCTCTTACCTCTTGCTAATACAAGTGCACCCTTGGTAACTTTTCAAGATTCAACTATGAGAGTTACTGTGTAACCCTCATCACCCAACTTTCCTGCAAAAATCAAATTCCTCTTCAAGATGGGTACATGCATGACATCCTTCAACACCCATGTGTTGCCATTCTGTAATTTCAGCTGCACTTTTTCTTTGCCAACAATTTTACAAGGCTCATCATCCCCTAAATAAAATTTTTCAAAGTCTCCATGGACATAATCATTGAAAAATTCTCTATTTGGGGTTGCATGGAAAGAGGCACCATAATCTAAAACCCATGATTTTACTTGATTATCCAAAAAATATATAAGAGCATCTTGTGCAACAATACCTACAACATTTGCTTCTTTATTACCTTCATGCTGATTTTTTTTATTATCCTTCAACCAACAATCTTTCTTTGCATGCCCTTTCTTTCCACAATTCTAGTAGGTTATTCTTCCATTTCTAGATTTGGATCTACTTCCCATCTTTGACCTTGATTTCCCTTACTTGCCCTTCTCTCTTTGCCTTCCCTTGCTTTCAACACTTAAAGAATTACCTGATGTTTCTCCTGTGCTTTTCCTGCAAATTTCTTCATTCAAGATTACACTAACAACATCATCAACTTTCAAGATATTTGAAGCAGATGCAGTATTACTAACTGCCATTACCAAACTATGCCAGCTTTTAGGTAAAGAGCATAAGATTAAGAGAGCCTTAATTTCATCATCAAAAACTATTTTGACTGAATTTAACTGATTTATAATTTCATGAAAATCATTAAGATGACTATATACAGATCCACCTTCTTGCATTTGCAAATTAAATAATTGCTTCATAAGATATACCTTATTCGAAGCTGAGGGTTTTCATATAAATTTGCCAAAGTATCCATTAACTCTACCATTGTCTTTGCCTATGATAAGTTGGAAAACATAGAAGCTGCCAGGCTCAGCCTTATAGCTCCAAGAGCCTTTCTATCAAGAACATTCCATTCTTCATCTTCCATATCTATGGGATTTCTTAAAACCCCACTCAACGGTAAATATAGATCTTTCTGATACAGATAATCTTCAATTTGCATCTTCCATAATTGATAATTCTTGCCATTGAATTTCTCTATTCTTAGTTTACTTTCTTCTACCATTGCTTTGCTCCCACTCAATCAAAAACCCTTGTGAGTGAATTTTATAATCAACAAACATTAACACGCTCTGATACCAATTGTTAGTGTTTAGAGCTCTGATACCACTTGTTAGGATCTTAGAGTACAATTGATTATTTTTGTATAAGCAACTAAACATGGAATTAAACCAGAAGTAATAAGTAACTAGAAATCATAAATAACAAATAAGAAGAGATACAATAAACTCTTCTAAAAGAAAATACAATGAAGAAATCTCTTTCTCCTCACACTTCTTAGATGTCCAATAATTCTCCTTCAAGAGTTCTCTCTCTCTCAATTAATTACAACCAACTCAATTACTAAGTTGTTATTCCCTTAATTACAATATAGCCCCATGGGTCTCTTAATTAGAACCCAAAGCAAACAATAATTAGAAAAGTGGACTCAAGACTAATTTTAGTCTTTACATGCAAACTAACAGTTCTCCTAAAATTAGAACAATTCTAGAAAAACACAGATGACCAATGTCGATATGAAGATGATCGATGCTGGCCAACCCTAACTGATGCCAGTTACTATGTAGCTAAAGATAATCGATGTCAGTCGAACCCTAACCGATGTTGGTTGGTTCTAACTGATGTCGGTCACTGTGTAAATTCAACAACCTCCACATTAGCTCACTAGTGAAGTTTTTAGCTCCACAACTCAACAACTACATACCTTTGTTATTTTATATTGGAAACATCCTAAATAGAAATAAGGTTCTAGCGCATCTAACGTCACCTTCTAATTATTCCTAAGTCAAATTATAACTCAGTAATATGACTATCTGACCATTTTGACTAATTAAGGGCCAATTTTCAAATAATTGCACAAATGTTAATTAACCTTGTTTAAGGCTAATTAATCCACATGAAGAGCTTAAGTGAATTTCCCATGAGAGTTTTTGAATATTGTTGGGGATAAAAAAAAACAACTGATTACCTTTGTATAAGCAACTAAACACAGAATTAAACCAAAATTAATAAGTAATTAGAAATTAGAAATAGCAAAAAATATGAGATACAAGAAACAACCCAAAAAATTGTATTAAACTCTTTCGAAAGTAAATACAATGAAGAAAAATTCACTTTCTTCTCACGCCTCTCAGATGTATAGATCTCTTTCCCTCAAGAGTTTTCTCTCTCAATTACAACCAATTCAATCCTTGAATTGTCTTCTACACAAGCTATGAAGATCTAACCCTATTATATAATATTAGGATTCATGAGCATACATTCTCCACCGTTAGATTACACCTCTTAATCAAAGGTTCAAATCAGTCCTGCCAAAAATAAAAATGTGGACTCAATACTAACAGTTAAACTTATCATGCAAACAATCTATTCTGCCATAAAAATAGACTTTCTGGATGCACAGGTGATCGACGTCGATCCCTGTTTGACTGCACATGACCGATGTCAGTCGATCCACAACCGACATCGGCAGCCTCTGGTCAACTCCTGACCGTCGTCGGTGACTGTGTAACTCCAAGAACTTTGCATTCGCTCATTTGTTGAAGATTTTAGCTCTAGAACTCAACAATCTCCCACTTGGAGATAAACAACTACACCTTAACCTGTACAGCAACATCTTCTAGCTTTTCTATCTTCAAACTCAATCTTGAAGACCAACAAAAGTTGAATGAAGATTCAACTTCTCTTTTGTTATCAGCTTTGTTAACATATCAGCAGGGTTCTTATCTATATGGATCTTTTCCAGCTTCAACTCACCATCCTCCAATATCTGTCTAATGAAGTGGTACCTAAGCTGTATATGTTTGGTTCTTGAATGAAAGATTGAGTTTTTTGCCAAATGAATTGCACTTTGACTATCACAGTATAATCTGCAACTCTCTTGCTCCTTTCCCAACTCTTCCATAAATTGAGTCATCCAAATCATCTCCTTTTTAGCCTCTGTGACTGTAATGTATTCTGCCTATGTAGTAGACAAGGCAACAACCTTTTGCAACTTTGAAATCTAGCTAACTGCCATTTCACCAATAGTGAACACATATCCTGTGGTGCTTCTCCTACCATCCAAGTCCCCTGCCATATCCAAATCTAAATATCCATGTAGAGAAGTGTTTGACCCTCCATAGCATAAATGCCTACTGTTGGTCCCTCTCAAATATATGAGAATCCACTGAATTACTTTTCAGTGTTCTTTCCCTAGATCGGCCATAAACTTACTGACAACTCCCACTGCTTGGGCTATATTAGGCCTCGTACATACCATTGCATACATTAAGCTTCCAACTGCTGAAGCATATGGAACTTTACTCATGTACTCTACCTCATCATGTGATTTAAGACACTATTCTTTGCTCAACTTGAAGTGTCCAGCCATAAGTGTGCTTACCAGTTTTACATCCTGCATATTGAACCTTTTTAACACCTTGTTCACATAATCCTCTTGAGACAAAATCCACCTATGATTTTTCCTGTCTCTCTTAATACTCATGCCAAGGATTTTCTTTGCTGCTCCCAAATCTTTCATGGCAAATGTGTGAGATAATTTTACCTTAAGCTTAGAAATATCCTGCATGTGTGAACCTACAACAAGCATATCATCTACATACAACAACAGGATAATATATCTACCATTATCCAATTTCTTGAAATAAACACAATAGTCAAATTGACATCTACAAAAGCCATGCTCTATCATAAACCTGTCAAACCTCAAATACCATTGTCTTGGAGCTTGCTTAAGACCATATAAGCTTTTCTTCAACTTGCACACACGTTTATCCTTACCTTTGACCTCAAAACCTTTCAGCTGATCCATATATATTTCTTCATCCAAATCTCCATGAAAAAACACTGTCTTAACATCAAGCTGCTCAAGATGTAAATCTTCAATAGCAACTAAAGACAATACAGTCTGAATAGAAGTCATTTTTACTATAGAACAAAATTTTTCATTAAAATCAATACCTGGTTTCTATGCAAATCCCTTTAATACCAACCTAGCCTTATGTCCCATTTGTCCATTCTCACCTTCCTTTAGCTTGTAAACCCATCTATTTTTCAATGTCTTCTTTTCGACTGGAAATTCAACCAAATCCCACGTTTGGTTCTATTTCAAGGAATCAATTTTCTCATTCATGCCAAGCTCCCACTATTTCTTGGTTTCCACCTGTATTGCCTCATCAAAGCTTTCTGGTTCTCCACCATCAGTGAGCAATAAGTAGAATAATGAAGAGGAATAGTGAATTGGAGGTTTACTTACCCTTTTTGACCTCCTGATGGGAATTTGAGACTCATACATAGCTTGCTATCTACCCAAATTCTCTGCCAGTGACTGATCCTAGTCATCTCTAGGTCTGTACCAAATCAACATCAATTCCACCCGACTGACATCAGTTTTTGTCTGACTGACATTGGTCCCTGTATGGCCGATGTCAGTTCTTTTTTGGCTGATGTCGGTTCCTGCATGATCGACATCAGTGTCTGTGTTTTCCTGTGTGTAATTATTTTTATCTGTGAGCTCATTTTAGATCACCACCTCATCCAAATCAACTTTGCCCTGCTCAGTATTATTCAGCTTCTTGAGCTGATCACTGTACATCACTTTCTCATTGAAAACAACATCATGGCTTCTAATAATTTTGTTAGTTCCTAAATTCCACAACCAGGATCTGAAATCTCTAGAGCCATAACCAATAAAAGCACACCACATAGATTTAGCATCCAGCTTCTTTCTATTTTCCTTATCAACGTGCACAAAAGCTTCAGAACCAAAAACTCTAAGAAATGAAAGATCTACCTTTTTACATATCCAAGCCTCTTTTAAAATTCCACCATCTAGAGCAGTAGAGGGTCCTCTGTTAATCAGGTAAACTATAATATCTATAGCTTCTGCCCAAAATTATAAGGGCAAACCAGCATGCAACCTCATACTCCGTGCATGCTCCAATATTATTTTGTTCATCCTTTTAGTAACTCCATTTTGTTGAGGTGTCTTTAGAACCATCCTTTGCCTGCATATTCCATTCATAGAATAGTAACTGTTGAACTTATTTTTGCAGTACTCACCACCATTGTCAGATCTAAGGCACTTCAATCTCATATCTATTTCATTCTCAACTAAAGCTTTCCATTTCTTAAATGTGTCAAAAACATCAGATTTATTCTTTATGCAATAAACCCATACCTTTCTTGTAACATCATCAATGAAAGAAACATAATACTGTGATCCTTCAATAGAAGCTACCTGAGCTGGTCCCCACACGTCTGTGTGAACAAGTTCCAACTTGTGCTTCTTCTTTGTTAACCCAGTCTTGAGAAAACTTACTCTCTTCTGTTTCCCAAAAATATAGTGCTCACAAAAATCTAGATCTATGCTTTTCAAATCTAAAAGCTTACCTTTTGACTTAAGAACAGTCATTCTCTTCTCACTCATGTGGCCAAGCCTACAGTGCCACAACTTTACACCTACATCTAAAGTAGATAATACAGAAAGAGAATAATTAGTAATATAATTATATAAATAGAGGGTACCTACTCTCTTACCTCTGGCTAATACAAGTGCACCCTTGAAAACCTTCCAAGATTCAACTGTAAGAGTTACTATACAACCCTCATCCCCCAACTTTCCTGCAGAAATAAGATTCCTCTTCAGGATGGGAACATGCATGACACCTTTCAACACCCATGTGTTGCCATTCTGCAATTTTAGCTACACTTTTCCTTTGCCAAAAATTTTACAAGGCTCATCATCCCCTAAATAAACTATTCTAAAATCTTCATGGACATAATCATTGAAATATTTTCTATTTGGGGTTGCATGGAAAGAGGCACCAGAATCTAAAAGCCAAGATTCTATTTTATTATCCAAAGAAAATATAAGAGCATCTTGTGTAACAATACCTGTAACATTTGCTTCCTTATTACCTTCATGCTGATTTTCTTCTTTAGCTTTCAACTAATAATCTTTCTTTGCATGCCCTTTCATTCCACAATTCTAGCAGATTATATTTATGCCATTTTTGGATTTGGATCTATTACTCATCTTTGACTTAGACCTTGATCTCCTTTGCTTTCCCTTCTCTCTTTTCCTTCCCCTGCTTTCAAAACTTGAAGCATTACTTGATGTTTCCTTTGTGCTTTTCCTACAAATTTTTTCATTCAAGATTACACTAACAACATCATCTACTTTCAAGATATTTGAAGCAGATGCAGTATTACTAACTGCCATTACCAAGCTATGCCAGCTTTCAGGTAATGAGCATAAGATTAATAGAGCCTTAATTTCATCATCAAAAACTATTTTGACTGAATTTAACTGATTTACTATTACATGGAAATCATTTAGATGATTAGATACAGATCCACCTTCTTGCATTTGCAAATTAAATAATTGCTTCATAAGATATATCTTATTTAAAGCTGAGGGTTTTTCATATAAATTTGCTAACGTATCTATTAACTCTACCGTTTTCTTTACCTGTGATAAATTAGAAATCACAGAAGATGCTAGACTCAATCTTATAGATCCGAGAGCCTTTCTATCAAGAACATTCCATTATTCATCTTGCATATCTATGGGATTACTTGAAACCCCACCTAACATTAAGTATAGATCTTTTTAATACAGATAATCTTCTATCTACATCCTCTATAATTGATATTTTTTGCCGTTAAATTTCTCCATTCTTAGCTTACTTTCTTCTGCCATTGCTTTACTCCCACTCAAATAGAAACCCCTGTGAGTGACATGTAATCAACAAACACTAAACAGATCTGAAACCACCTATTAGTGAACCTGGCTCTGATACCACTTGTTGGAGATCAAACAACACAACTGATTACCTTTGTATAAGCAATTAAATACAAAATTAAACTAGAATTAATAAGTAACTAGAAATCAGAAACAACAAAGAATATGAGATACAAGAAACAACCTGGAAACTTGTATTAAACTCTTCCAAAAGGAAATATAATGAAGAAAAACTCACTTTCTTCTCACACCTCTCAGATGTACAGATCTCTTTCCCTAAAGAGTTTTCTCTCTCAATTACAACCAATTCAATCCTTGAATTGTCTTCTACACAAGCTATGAAGATCTAACCCTATTATATAATATTAGGATTCATGAGCATACATTCTCCACCATTAGATTACACCTCTTAATCAAAGGTTTAAATCAGTCCTACCAAAAATAAAAATGCAGACTCAATATTAACTGTTAAACTTATCATGCAAATAATCTGTTCTGCCATGAAAATAGACTTTCTAGACGCACAGGTGACTAACACCGGTCCCTGTCTGACTGCACATGACTGATGTCAGTCGATCCACAACTGACGTCAGTAACCTCTAGTCGACTCCTGACCATCGTCAGTGACTGTGTAACTCTAGCAACTTTGCATTCGCTCATTTGTTGAAGCTTTTAGCTCCACAACTCAACAAATATTTTTTAAAAAAATTTATTCCTATGAACTACATCACTAGGTGACATCATTTCTTGGGAAGACATCCCTAAGCCATAAATGCCACAAATATCAAGATTATGGGTCACCCATGCCTAGTTAATGCTTCCCATGCCTCTTCAATGCCCCTTCTTCCAAGGTCTTACTGAAGATAATTATGGATTTAATTTCAAATATTAGAATTATCTATGGCCATACATCTCAATTTTAAGATGGATGGTTATGGTTGATCCTAACCAATCTCAAAAATTTATAAATAGAGAGGCCATGGACATAAATTTTAAGCTTGAATATTGCAAAGTTATAATGTTAAATTGTTTCCACAATATTTTGCATTTGATCATTGATTTTATTTATAAGTTTTATTGATAGGCTAGTTTAGTGATTTGGAATCATGAGCCTAGGTTTTATGGAGTGTTCTTGAGACATTGGAAGAGTTTACTACCTTTATTGATAAAGACAAGGATGCTTGATCAAGGGAGAACATGTTTTTGAGCCACATAGGTATGGTGAATCCATTTGGGAAGGTAATATGATGTTTCTTTTTTGTTTTCTTTTTTTTTCTTGATATCCTTTGTAATTCCCATAGGAATAGATAAGCTTAGTTAGTTAGTTCTTTATGAATTTTTTCATTAGTCATGCTTGACTAACTTGCTTTGTAATCCTCTCTACATCTTGGCATGCCCGGTGGGACTAGATGCATCTCACACCTGAAGAAGGTCATTTTGAAACTTTAAAATATTCATTTAGATCCTTAAAAATCTTGAAAATTAATTTTCTAACTTTATTTTACCATTTTTGTTTGCCACAAATTTACACAGTAATTGACGTCGACTATTAAAATCGACATCAATTGCATAGCTTAATTGATGTTGGTTAGTAAAATTGACATCAGTTAGATACTTGTTGATGATCATATTGGTATAACTGATGTTGTTTAGATAACTGACATCGGTTAGCAAAAGTAATCATCGTCAATTTTATATAACCAATGTCGGTCACTATGTTTTTATTAAAACATAGACTCGAGAGCTCTTTTTATAAATTTAATTGTTTCAAACCAAAAAGAGATTCAAGGATAAAAGACATGATAACATTTTTGTTGTAGGACCAAGCTTGACACTTTCTAAAAACATGTTTAGATCACCTTTTGTATGCTTAAAAAATCAATTAGGAACCTTGTTTTGATGTTTAACAAAATAATTTAGATGTTTATGGTGAATATTTTCAAAGTTACAACTAAGACCAAGGGGTCAAATGAAAACCACCTTATTTTCATTTGGGCTTAAAAATAAACTCATATTTATAAGCTTTTTATCTTCAATAGTTGCTTGAACTAATTTTTTTTTGGAAAAAAGAGGGATGTTGTTGTATGCTCTTCCATTTGTCCTCTTTAAGAAACCCTTAGAATCAAAAGCACCATTCTTATTGCAAATAACCTAGTCCAAGTTTTAGAAAGAATGCCATCTAAAGTACTCCCCAAAAACTTATCAAAGTTTGGGTGACCTTGAAAATGAACCTAAATTCTTTTTATTTCATGTTTTCTTTATTTTTATGCAAACTTGGCTTGTGAGGGGGACTTCATCACCTCCCACGATTTATTTAGGAAAGATTTAATCTAGGGTTTCATCTCCTAATATTGAATTTATTTGGCTCCTAATTGGAGTTACACATGGGATGTATCTGCATTTGGACATCACACTACACTAAACAAACAATAGGATGTAGTGGTTGTAAAAAGGACTAGACCTTTTTACAACTAGCCAATGCCATGGTCACCCAATTTTTGTTCTTATTTTTTCATCATTTGACATTAAATTCATTGTGAAATTTATTCCACTAGAAACCTTTGAAATCTTTCTAGTTTAGTCAACCCCACATTACCGTATCCTTGCTAGGATTTGGATGATTATACTTAACATATTTTGGTCATTATTTACTTGGTATGCGTTGAGGTTAAAACTTGTTTGTTTGTTCATGATCCATATAAAAATCATGTATTCAAGTTAAGAAGGGTAGAGTTATGTTTCCCAAATCATGTCAAATCTATTTTGCCTTTGAGTCTTTGAAACATAACAATTGACCACATCATTCGAGCATGCTTACGTCATTAGGCTACTCAATTTGTTTCAAGAACTTATTTACCATTGTATCAAAAACCATTTATTTTAAACCATGTCATGTATACTAGTTGGACCTTATTTATGCATCATTATGTTGTCCACTCTTGTTTAGCTTGTTTGGTCCAATCCTAGTCTTCAACCTTGCATTTTAAATTAATCTTGTCAAGTTTGGATCTAAACATTGATTGATTTCTGTTTAGGCCTCAATTCATGGAGTTGGTACAAAGATCTTTTTCTTTTGGGTTGCATAGCTTTGGTTAAATGGTTACCCAATTTTGAACACTATTGATTGTTTGTTTGTTCGAGCACCTATCCTCATCATTTTTTATGACTTTAATTGGGAAAACATAACATTTCTTCAAAAAACCTTTGATGTTAGACATTTGACATTAGGTTGTTTTATGTCAAATCTCAACACAAACTACTTTGAGATGTAGCTTCACCCTTTCAACCAAGGTTGAACCTTTTGTCTTTTAAACATCACTTTTTAGAGTTTGCAAAACTCTAAGTCTTTCTATTTATAGAGATTTCTTCATTAAATGCAGATATGTCTAGCCACACTTATGGTGCAGTCATAGATAATTCAACTTATGATAAAATGGCCACACAAAATGACTATTATGACTTTAGTCAAGACCCCTATGGAGACAATATGGTTTTTAAGGTAGATTTCTATCCACCTCACAAAAATCATGTTAGAAATATTGTCATTGATGTCAAAGGTCTAGTATTATTGGTGATAAAGGCCCCATTGCATTTAATGGTGTTTTTAATATTCATTTCTTGACTAATGTGTGTTAATATTTATTTAATATTAATGAATATATTTTTGGTTGCATATAAGTCAAAATAGGTCCGATGGAGAAGTCAAAGAGTCATGGGGTAAAAGACGAAAGAGGAATGTGATGCATTTTCTCATGAAGAGTCACCTTGAGGAATTCCAAGAGTCACTATGTGAAGATAAAAGAGGTATGGCACATTTTTCCATGAAGAAACACTTTGAAGAATATGAAAAGTCACCAAGATAAAGACAAAAGAGGAAAGGATGCTTTTGCTTATGAAGGGTCACCATATGACTTTTCAAATGCAAGGATACAAAGGGTCATGCAAAGTTTGACACCATTTTCCATGAGGATTGAAGAGTCACAAAGGGTGAATGCCAAAGGTCTTTTGGAAAGCTAGAAATAAAGGCTTGAAAATTTATTTGTAATATGTAAGAGAGTGCATGGTTTGTAGTTGTTTTCAAAGAGAGAAAATCAAGAGATATTGTAGAATTCTATCATTTATTGAGTAAGCAACATTGAGAGATAGTTTTGTTTTATATACAAGAGGTGTTGGTGCTCCTACAAGTTAGTTCTTGCAAACTTTGTATTTTGAGTTGGTGCTCATTCATATACTTGAGATTGTTGTTCGTAGTTTTTCCCACTTTGGGTTTCCACATAAAAATATGGTGTCTCTCTCTCTATTGTGTGGTGAAATTTATTGTTTTATTTTTATTGCATATCTTGAATGTGTGATTAAGTGGTTAAAGAAAAGAAATCAGTTTAAGTAAAAAGATATATAATATACTGATTCACCCCCCCTCTCAATATATTTCATACTTGAGAATTGGTATCAGAGCAAGTTCTTTTTGAAAAAAATTTCAACTTGAAGGTAGATCGAGAAAGCATAATGGCTGGGTCACATGAAGGTTTTTATACAAATAAGGTACCTTTGTTTGATGGGATGAATTATGTTTTTTAGAGCATAAGGATGAAGACTTATTTGATGGACCTTAGATTCAACATATGGCAAGCAGTGGTGGAGGAATATGAAGAGCCAAAGACACTTGTAACTACTCTGGTAGAAAAGAAGGCAAGTGAAAATAATGCTAAAGATTTAAATGCTATTTTATGTGGTTTATATGAATCAAAATTTGTTAAAGTTATGCATATAAATCTACTCATAAAATTTGGGTAAAACTTGAGAATATTTACAAAGGTGATGGAAAGGTTCAGCAAGCTAAGCTTCAGACTTTTAGAAGATAATTTGAGAGTTTGAAGATGGAAGAGGAAGAAAATATAGCAAGTTATCTCTTGTAGGTTGATCAAATAGTCAATCAAATTCAAGGTCTTGGAGAAAATTTAGAAGAATTGAATGTAGTTTAAAATATTTTGAGATCTCTACCATTGAGATATGATGCAAAAGTTTCAACAATTGAAGAGATAAAGAATTTAGCCAAGCCAAAAATTGATGAGCTTTATGGTATTCTTATGACATATGACATGTTGACTGAACAAGATAAACCATCAAAGAGAGAAACGGCTTTTAAGACATCAAAGAAAGAAAAGGCTAAAATTCAAGAATCAAGTGATAATTATAGTGATGATGAAGATGAAAATAGAGCTTTATTCATTTGTAAGCCGAAAAAGGGCACTAGTAAATATTAAAGAAAAATACCTTTTAAATGTTTTAATTGTAGAAAGATTGGACATTTTTTTAGCTAAATTCCCAAATAAGGGTAATGATGAAAATGAAGAAGGAAAGTATACATACAAGAAGAATTTCAAAGGAAAATTCAAGAAGAGATTCAAGAAGAAGAGTTTGTATTCTAAAGATCCTAGCTTAGCCTAAGATAGTGGAGTCAGTGACTCAGAAGAAAAAGAGATTCTATTCATGGTCAAACATGAAGATGCCTCTGCAAGTAAATGTGTAGATGATTAAGAAGAATAATAAGATGAAGCTGAAGTGAATCTGAAAGGACAACTCATTTATGCCTTAGAAGAGTTAAAATCTCTTAAAAAGAATAATCAAAGATTAAAGCTCCAGATTGAGAAAAATGAAAAGGAGTCAAAAAAATAATTGAAGATCTATAAGCACACATTGAAGAAGCCAAGAAGAATGAAGAAGATATAATTTTACAATTAAAAATAGTAATTAAATAATGTGAAAGGTATGATATTGAAATTTTTTCTTTAAAAGTAGATCTTCAGAAAATAAATAAAGTAATCAATGATAGAGCAGTCAATGATTCAAAATTTGAGAATAGCACTAATATGTTGAATAAGATATTAGAAAATCAAAAATTAATATCAGATAAGATAGGTATTGGATTTGAAAAAAAAAAAAAAGAGGTCTCTACTTTTACAGACAAAGAAAAAAGAAAGAGCTATGCTAAAACTCTTACAAAAGAAGAAACAAAAAGGGAAGAAGTTAAGAATATAGAGGACATCTCAAATAAAGAAGGCTGGAGGGAATAGAGCTACAGAAGGCAATTAGATCAGAGATACACAAATAGGTTTTTTTTTATGGTTACTATTTTTATTGTAATGGATATGGTCATAAGAAATTAGAATGTCAAAAAAGAGCTAATAATTTCAAAAATAAGGAGAAAGAAAGTCATGCAGAGTCAAGTAGAAGCCACAAATCTTTTGCTCCTCTATCAGGTTTTAATGAAGATGATATAATATGTTACAAGTGAAAAAACTTTGGACACATGGCCCAATATTGTACAAGTGTGTTTGAGTTAGTCAAAAAGGACCAGAGTTTCAAGGCTCCATTCATTAAGAAGAAAGTTCAGACAAGTTCATGGCAAAAGAAACAACCTAAAAAATCTATGTTGGTGTAGACTGCTTTGCATACAAGAAATGAAGAAAAACCATGGTTAATTAATAGTGGATTTTCAAGGCACATGATAGGAGACAAGAGCAAGTTCATAACCTTAAAGAAGATCAATGGTGGTATGGTGAAATTCAAAGACAATACTATTGCCAGAATTGCTGGAAAAGGTACATTAAGTTTGGATAATGGTAGAACTAAAAATAAAAATATTTTGTATGTAGAAGGTCTTAAACATAATATTTTGAGTGTTATTCAAATGTGTGATCAAGGGCACACACACTAAAGTTTTATGCAAAAAGTTATGAAATTAGAAGAAAAAATTTAGATATGTTGGTTGCAGATGCTCAGAGAATAGGTAATAATTTATATATGCTATTAGACATCAAAGGTCAAAGATGTTGTTTGAGCCAAATTGAATAAATTTGTCTATTGCACAAGAGAATGGGGCACATAAATTTTGACAATCTTGTCAACATCAGCAAGAAGCAAGCAGTCAAAAATCTTCCAAAGATTACAAAGCCATTTGACATGCTTTGTGAACTTTGTCAACATGAAAAATGGGCTAGAAGGTGGTTCAAAACAAAATAATACTCGACTACTCAGATGCTAGAGCTTGTTCACATTGATCTATGTGGACCTATGAGAACTCAAAGTATTCAAGGTGATAAATATTTCATGTTGATTATTGATGATTTTTCATGTATGACTTGGGTAATATTTTTAAAGAAAAAATCAAAAGCTTTCAGACATTTCAAAGCATTTAAAGCATTAGTTGAGAATAAAACTAGTTTGAAGATTAAGTGTCTAAGATCAGATCGAGGAGGAGAATTCATGTCAGATCAATTTATTGAGTTTTGTGAAGACCATGGAATAAAGAGACATTATTCAGGAGCCAGAACTCCACAATAAAATGGAGTAGTTAAATGGAAAATTAGAATAATTCAGGAGATGGTGAGGACAATGATAAAGGAATCCAAGATAATAGATAAATATCAAAAAGAGGTAGTTGTTACAATAGTGCATATTTAGAATAGATCATTATTGAGAGTCAATAGTGATAAGACTCCTTATGAGCTATGGAAAGACAAACCGACAACAGTTGATTATTTTAGAGTTTTTGGTAGTAGATGCTTCATAAAGAGAATCGATGAAAAAATTTGTAAGTTTGAATCTAGAGTAGATGAAGGTATATTTCTTGGTTATTCTTGTAAAAGTAAAGCTTATAAATGTTATAACAAAGGAGCCAAGAAAATTGTTGAAAGTGCAAGTGTCAGGATAGAAGAAGATGAAACACAAATAATCAGTAATCCAATAGACATTCTTAAAATTATTGAAGAGGAGAAAAAGGAGAAAAAGGGCACCGAAAATCCATCTAAATATGTTTATAGAAATCATAATGAAAGTGACATCATCAGGGACATAAATGAAGGAATTCATACCAAAAGAGTGATGGTAAGTGAATCTGAGCAAGTTAATTTTTCTTTGTTATCCAAAATTCAGCCTAGAACCTTTTCAAACGCTAGACATGATAAGCATTGAGTTAAGGCTATGGATGAAGAATTAAATCAGATAAAAAAAATGATACTTGAGAATTAGTACCTAGACCAAAAGATCACAATGTGATAGGAACAAAATGGGTTTATAGAAATGTTGAATGAAAATAGATAAGTGACCAAAAATAAAGCAAGATTAGTATGTAAAGGATATGATCAGATTGAGAGAATAGATTTTAAAGAAAATTTTACACCAATGGTAAGGTTAGAGGCTATTAGAATGTTTCTTGCATATGTAGTTCTTAAAAATTCCAAAGTGTTTTAGATAGATGTCAAATTTGCCTTCCTAAATGGGAATCTAGAAGAATAAGTCTACATTAAATAGCCTGAGGGATTTATTCTTTCAAATATTAGTAGCCATATATATAGATTGAAGAAAGATTTGTATGGATTGAAACAAGCTCCCAGATCTTGGTATGCAAGTCTTGATAAGTACCTACAAGATCAAAGTTTCATGAGAAGATTTGCTTACAGTAATCTCTACATTAAAATAGAAGGTGAGCATCAATTAATTGTTATAGTATATGTTGATGATATCATTTTTAGAGGAAATATTGAAAAGATGACAAAATAATTTTCTAATAAAATGCAAAAAAAAATTGAGATGTTTATGCTTGGAGAATTGTCATTTTTCTTAAGATTGCAAATATTTCAGTCAGATAAAGGAATTTTCATAGCTCAAAGTAAATATGCCAAGGAAATGTTAAATAAATTTGGTTTTGAGGATTGTGCACCAATTGGCACATCAATGTGTATAGGAAATAAGGTGAGCAATGATGAAGATTCACCTGTTATAGATCAATCTTTGTATAGATATATGATTGGTAATCTTTTATATTTGATAACATCGAGGCCAGCCATCATACATGTAGTAGGTATGGTTACAATATATCAGTCATCTCCAAAATATAGTCATGTTTAGTTGGTAAAGAGAATATTTAGATATATCAAGGGGACATTGGATTATAGATTATGGTATCCCATAAGTAGAGATTTCACTTCAGTTGCTTATATAGATTCAGATTGGGTAGGTTACTTAGATGAAAGAAAGAGTACAAGTGGAGGAGCTTTCTTTCTTGGTGATAGCTTAGTATCATGGCTAAGCAAAAAGCAAAATTTAGTATCATTTTATACAACTAAATCAGAATATATTGTAGTAGTATTATGTTTTACTCAATTACTTTGGATGAAGCAAAATTTGGAAGATATCAAGGTAAAGTATGATGAACCTATTTCTATTTTTTGTGATAACACAAGTGCTATAAATATGTTGAAGAATCTAGTGATGCATTCAATAACAAAACATATTCTCATTAGATATCACTTCTTACAAGAGCAAGTTGTAGATCAATAGGTTAAGATGGAGTATATTAATACTATAGAGTAGATTTCAAATATTTTCACAAAGGCAGTACAAAAAGACACATTTGAGTATCTATGAGAGAAGTTGGGAGTATTTTCTTTTACTTTTTGCCATTGAGGTTCAACATCAGTTGAGGGGGAGCTAAGTGTTAGTTTCAAGTAGGTCCTTTGCCATTGATGTCAAAAAGAGAGAATAATAGGTATAGGTACAAGTGAAAAAATAGGTACAGGTTGTTATAATAAGGGGGAGTTACTATATATATTTTTAGATGACAATATGTGTAGGTTTCAAAATGTGGTAGTTTTAGTTTGAAGTTACCATCAATGACAAAGGGGGAGATTGTTAGAAATATTATCATTGATGTTAAAAGTCTAGCATTATTGGTGATAAAGGCCCCATTGCATTTAATGGTATTTTTAATATTCATTTCTTGGCTAATGTGTGTTAATATTTATTTAATATTAATGAATATATTTTTGGTTGCATATAAGTCAAAAGAGGGCCCATGGAGAAGTCAAAGAGTCACGGGGTCAAAGACGAAAGAGGAATGGAATGCATTTTCTCATGAAGAGTCACCTTGAGGAATTCTAAGAGTCACCATGTGAAAAAAAAAGAGGTATGGTGCATTTTTATATGAAGAGATACTTTGAATAATATGGAAACTCACCAAGATAAAGACAAAAGAGGAAAGGATGCTTTTGCTTATGAAGGGTCACCATATGAATTTTCAAATGCAAGGATATGAAGGGTCATGCGAAGTTTGGCACCATTTTTCATGAGGATTGAAGCATCACAAAGGGTGAATGCAAAAGGTCTTTTGGAAAGCTATAAATAAAGGCTTGAGAAGCCATTTTTAATATGTAAGACAGTGCATGGTTTGTATTTGTTTTTGAAGAGAGAAAAGCAAGAGATATTGTAGAATTCTATCATTTGTTGAGTAAGCAACATTGAGAGATAGTTATGTTTTATACACAAGAGGGGTTGGTTCTTCTATGGGTTGGTGCTCAAAAATATTTGCAAGGGGTTGGTGCTCATAAATAGTTACTATGTTAGTGCTCGGTAAAGGGGTTGGTGCTCCTGCAAGTTGGTGCTTGTGAACTTTGTATTTTGAGTTAGTGTTCATTCATATACTTGAGATTGTTCTTTATGGTTTTTCCCACTTTGGGTTTCTATGTAAAAATATGGTCTCTCTCTCTCTCTCTCTCTCTCTCTCTCTCTCTCTCTCTCTCTCTCTCGTGTGGTGCAAATTATTGTTTCAATTTTATTGCATATCTTGAATGTGTGATTAAGTGGTTAAAGAAAAGAAATCAGTTTAAGTAAAAAGATATATAATATACTGATTCACCCCCCCTCTCATTATATTTCATGCTTAACAAATTAGTCATGGGAACACATTCAAGATCCAACTCATGATTGGAATGATTGGGTTTATCAGAAAGACTTGGATGCTTTGGCTTGTGTAAGTAATCAAACTCCATAACATACCAAGATCACCATTTTAAAACCTCATCCTTTGGTTTGCATGAGAAACCAAACTAAGAAGCATCCAATCATCACCATTTTAAGATCTCTTCCTTTGGCTTGCACAAGAAACCAAACTAAGAAGAGTCTAGTTGTTACCATTCTTGGCCCATCACTAGTTTTTGATGAACCTATTATTGAAAAACCTATATTTATTGAACCAATTATTTTTGATCCCTTATTCAATAGTCTAATATTTGGAAATTCCATTATTGAACACAAACCATTATTCTTGCTAAACCAAATGTTCCCCAGTTTATAAATTTTGTGCCGATCTTTGAGCCTAAACAAGAACCATTATCTCTTCAAAATCCATCTTATGAGGATCAAAATGTGTTCAAAATTGATCTTTTGCAACCAATTGTGAACCAAAACCAAAATTTTATTATTGAAACACCCATTTGTGACAAGATAAACTGTGATAATTTTCCTATTCATATGTTACTTATTTTTAAATAGCCTCATCTCCTTGACAAGCCAGTCTTGATAGAGTTGTCTCTTAATTTTTTCCCACTCATTGAAGAGTCCCACTTTGATAGACATGATTTTGTTGAGATGTCCCTTAAGTGGTTCCCTCTTTTTGAGGGGCTTCACTTAGACAAATCAATCTATGTTGAACCCTTCCAAGATGAATCAATTTTTATTGAGCCCATTATGCCATCATGGGCCATTACTTGTCAAAAATTTAGCATTCAACAGAACATTATAAAAATAACCATATTAGATGAAGAATCAATATTAGACTCAGGTTCCATTTTTGAATCAACATTGGATTTAGCATCAAAAATAAAATCAACATCAGTTGTGACATTGGATTCAAAGTCCCTTACTTTAGAATCAGAGTCAGAAATCGATTATAGTATCAGTTGTTATAACATTGGTTATAATTGTCTTGCAGATCAATTTGAATATATTTGTGATCCTTCTATGGTTTTTGAGGATGATTACTTCATCATCAACACAATTTCTCTTAGTATCTTCTATAAGGATTGTGCTACCTTTCACCATCCCATTATTACCATCCAACATAGCCATTATATTGACATTCCACCTCCCATAAGTGTCGATTGAGACCAACAAAATCACACTTTGTTGAACTACATCCATGGAGACATATCATTTATAGAATATTAGGGGGACGAAGACCAAATTCATTCATTCAGAAGAATAATATCCTAGTGAGACCTTTTTGAAGGTGCTAGGGGATAAGCAAAGATCAAACTCAACATCTTTTAGTGACACCATTTTGAAGGTGATAGAAGATAATCAAAGTCAAATGTTAACATATATTTATGAAACCTTCTCAGAGGTGCTATGGGATGATAAAAAAAATTCATTGGTGACAACCTCATTGAGGCACTAATAACTAAGCACAAAAGTTCTTCATTGTTTAATGAAGATAATATCAAAGATCAAATCAAAATAGCTTCCAATATACATCATAATTAGATGGTAGCTACTCTCAAGATGAAGCAACATAACAATTTTATGGTCTTATCGAGAGCATATTTAGAGGTCTTTAGCCCTACCACAACTAAAATATGTCAAATCTAACATCAGTAACATTATGTGTGACTAAACATCCCAATATTTATTTGTTTCCCTACCATTATACATTCCATTATCATTGACCATTCCATTTTAGAAACAAACCTACCATCAATTATTTGACCTTATTTACCATCCATGGTTTCACTTTCCTTTATAGAGGCTATAAGGATACCTTGTCTTAACATTTGAAGGAATCAAAATCAATGACCAATGAAGATCACAAAATCATTCTTGACAACCAGATTTGTATCGAGTTTTTGATAGAGTAGCTACCCATATGAGGTGTGGGCTAGTAATTAACATGATCAAGTATTTTGTTTGTATCATTTATTGATTAGGATGTGCATCTACCCATCAACAAGAACAACAAAATAAAAAATGACACCTAGGCTAAAAACATGTACTATGCCATTGCCATTATTACATATCTATTTTCCATTATTGTAGATCCTAGCCATTTACTCCATCACTTGGGGGAAAACCCTCTTACCATTTTATATCATCCTATCATTTCATTCTTATCTAGACCAAAACTTATTTTCAGGCATTCTACCCAATCCTATTTTGATCTTGGCTCATTTGGTTCTTTTTGCACCTTTTATGAGAGGATTTTGATCAAGTTTAAATAATCAATCAAGTTTGTGTTTAAATGATATTCTATAAAATTAGTGTGATAATTGATATGGTAAGATATCTTTCATCCTATCAATCTTGTTTATGTGATCTTGATGGGAAAATCAGTGTTTCACTAGTCTTACTACTTATTATAATTGCCTATGGGAAAATTAGTATCATTGACCTATGCCATTGTATCCTAGTTATAATCACCTATGGGCAAACTAGGGGAAAAACTTTTTTATCATGCATTGCTACATCACCTTGCCATTACTAATTTCATTTGACTGGTTATTTGCCAGATTTGAGAACTTGTTGGGACCTAGTTGGTTTTTCTTCACCTTTTGTGTGGATAGAATTAATATAATTTGAGGTCATTTTAGGACTATGTAGGTCATGCTCAATTCATGTTGAGGTCACCTCAATCCCCCTTTTCATACGCTCTCACTATTTTGTGAGAAACCTAACCCTTACTCTTGTCGATTTGTGAGCATAGGCCATTACAGCTACCTTAGCTGTCTTATTGAAACCTCTACTCTTAGGACGTGCATCTCCTCAACTAAATGATCCCAAATTATGGATATTTTATCTCAAAAACACAAAAAATATTATAAATACTTTGAAAACACAAAAAACATTAGAACATGATCCACAAAATAAAAAAAAACATTGTCTCATGCTTTTGTACATTTGTAAATTCTTGTTCCACCATGCTATGCTCTTACCATTTTATAAGCACAAAAACACTAGTTTGTTTCATCCTATCTCATGCACTTGATATATTACAAGATTATTCTTTCTCATCTCATTAGTTTCTTTTTTGCCAAACCATTCTCATTTTTTTGTCATATCTTCCATTTCTTCTATAACATTAATCAGGCTAGTCTGATCATCATTTTTCTTCTATCCCATTTCCTAGGAGAACTATATTTGGCCTAAAGGTCATGTTGGAACATGCATCTATGTAACTATGTATGCAACATCCACTTGTCTTATACATCTGGAATCAGCTTGACCAACCCCTTCTTTTTCTTCTCTTCCACCATTTCTTCTGTCATTGTTCCTCTTTAATTAGGGAGGAATTTTCATGTCATTGTTCTTTGTTATGATGTGGTAAAAATTAACACCTCTATCATACATGCATGAAAATTTGTCTTTAAACTGCACTAATTTGGTTTTTATTTATGTGTGTTTATTTGAGTTTTTTTGGTGTTTTGTTGTGTTTTCACACCTCTCCTCTTATTTATTCTCCTTTTCTCTTTTTATTACTTCTTATCTCCATTCTTGGTCTTGTGTTTCCTTGATTAATTTTTGCTTATCTCTTTTGTGTTTCAGAACATTTTGATAATTCACATGGCTCTCAATTGTTTATATCTTGATCTTATGTTATTACATTGTTCTTGGACCATTTTTATTTATTTGATTGTTGTTGGTGTCTTGTTTTTCTATTTGATTTTAATTTTTTTCTTTTATGTTCAAGAATGCCTTGATGGTCCACATGGATCTTGATTATTCATATCTTGGTCTCATGTCATTAAGATGTTCTTGCCTTTTGTTTTTAAAAAATATTTTTATTCCTACTTAATATCATATCTTTATTTCAAGTTAGGTTCATTTATGTTTGTCTTTTTCTTTGTTTTTGCTTTTTTGTTTAAATGTAAATCATTGTAACTCTGGTTTTGGTCATTATTTTACCATTATCCTTAGTTATAGATATTCACATTTTAATTGGCTCAGTGCAATTGAAATCTTGTGTTATTCTAAGTTATTCATTCTTATGATGCCTAATTTCTTTTTTTATAGCAAACACTTTGTGCTTAGGTCTCAAAGTCTTAATGTCAACATCAACTCTGATGAATGATTCTCAAGAACACTTTGCAAAACCTAGGCTCATGATATGGAATTAAGCTTCTAGGTAGCATGCCTTTCAAGATTCTTTGTCTATGCTTAGATGTGCATCTCTTTGCATACATTGTGAGTTTAATAAATTATTGGTCATTTTTCATCATTCCTCATTCTATTCTCTCCCAAACTTGGGTAACTACATTGGCCTGAAGTTCATGTTAGAACATGAGTCCATGGAACTATGTAGGTAATACTCAACTCTATTGAGGTCAGATCAACTATCTTCATTCTTCTTTTCATCTCTCTCATCACTTTATTGATTCTCATATGCTTGGTTTTATATGGCTTTCTAAGACATTACACCATTGCATGTACATTTTCACTTGTTCTCTTTAACCTATATTTTCAGTTATATCTTTGAGTTATTTTGCTTGCCAATCACCCATGTTGGGGCACAACATCTGAACCACATCTAAATCAAATCAGCTCTAAAGGGGAAAAAATATTATTTAATCTTTATCAATGATCAAAATTCACCCTACTGGGGTAAAATTATTTTATCATAATCAAATTTGCTCTAATAGAGTAATTCTTATTATCTTCTCTTTAGAGACCCTATTCTAGTTATGCTTCCCTTCCTAAAGTAGAATGTTCTCTCTTTCCCTCTAATTCCAAGTTCTCCACATTAAATCCCATGATGGCAATATTTAGTGTGAAACTTGTCTTGGGATTGATTAATGCTATAAGCATGCAACTTATACTCTCAAATTGGGTATGTTTACAGTGTGTCCCTTACATTTATGGATTGTATCTTCCCCATTCCCCCATCTTTGGGGCCTATTATACCTCTCATTATATTTTCATCATTTATGGTAATCACATGTGTAAGAGTTAACTCATATGGATGTGATCTATTCCGTGGGTTAAACTCTCACTTTCTCTCTCTCTTTTTGAGAGTTCATCCTTCTTTTTCATCCTAGTGTGTCCTCTTGAGGGAGCATCATGGGTCTGTTCCAATTTCTTCTTGACAAATATTTTCTTTGAAAATATGTTGCTTTTCTTGAATGTCTCGCTATGCCTTCTCAAATAAGGGCAAAATATAGACATCTAATTCCTAACACCATTTGTGTTGAAATTGTCAATCTTACTCAAATTACACTTAAATGTACATTTTAGGTCAAAATCCATAAATGTGCTAAATGGTTCAAAATTATCATTTACAAGTGCCAATTTAGGTATCCCTAAATGGGGAAATGTAATTTATGGGTCAACTAACTTTGACCAATTCATTTCGAGTCAAAATGATGATTTTGCCTTTTGTGCTCTAGATCACTCTTTTCTCCTAAATTCATTGGCACATGTTATGTACCTTTGTTATTTTGTGTTAGAAACATCCTAAATGGAAATATGGTTCTGGTGCATTTAACGTCACCTTCTAATTCTTTTCAAGTCAAATTACAACTCAGTAATATGGCCTTTTGACCATGTGTATTAATTGAGGGCCAATTTTTAAATAATTGCACAAATATTGATTAACTTTGTGTAAGGCTAATTAATCCAAATCAAGAGCTTAAGTGGATTTTCCATGAGAGTTGTTGAATATTTATTTTTAAGAATTGATTCCTATTAACTACATCATCAAGTGACATCATTTCTTAGGAAGACATCCCTAGGCCATAAATGCCACAAATATCAAGATTATGGGTCATCCATGCCTAGTTAATGCCTCACATGCCTATTCAATGCCCCTTATTCCAAGGTCATGATGAAGATAATTATGGATTTAATTCCAAATATTATGATTATCTATGGTCACACATTTCAATATTAAGATGGAAGGTTATGGTTGATCCTAACCAATCTCAAAAATCTATAAATAGAGAGGCCATGGACATGAATTTTAAGCTTGACTATTGCAAAGTTATAATGTTAAATTATTTCCACAATACTTTACATTTGATCATTGATTTTACTTATAAGCTTCATTGATAGGCTAGTTTAGGGATTTGGAATCATGAGCCTAGGTTTTATGGAGTGTTCTTGAGACATTGGAGGAGTTTTCTACCTTTTTTGACCAAGACAAGGATGCTTGATCAAGGGAGAACATGTTTTTGAGCCACATATGTATGGTGAATCCATTTGGGAAGGTAATATGATGTTTCTTTCTTTCATTTGTTTCTTGTTATCCTTTGTAATTCCCATAGTAATAGATAGGCTTATTTAGTTAGTTCTTTATGCATTTTTTTATTATTTATGGACTAATGCTTGACTAACTTGCTTTATAATACTCTCTACATCTATAGTGTTATGACTGAAAATGGGTCAAGAATTATCATGTACACTATGAAACTTTCACAACATTTGGTGTATTCAGAGCAAGATATATCCCTAAAGACATAATTATCAATGGTTTTAGTTTTCATGTTCAGAGATCCATCAAAGAGATTATGCTTCCATTATAGGTAGGACCAACACATGTGGCCACTCAATTCTTAGTAGTACATAGTGTAGACATAGCTGATATGTTATTAGCTAGGCCATGGATATAGTATTTATTATCCATACTAATCATAGTGCACATATGCCTAAAATATATACATGAAAATTATGTGGTCAAAGTTGAGGGTCTTCCCTATGAGCATTCTCTACCTATTCTATAATAAATTACATCACAGTTACTAGTTACAACATAGTTACCAGATAGAGCATAATAATCAATTATATCTTATAGCACAATTCTTATTGATACACCATAGAGTTTATTATGACCACTAGTGAAAGTGAGGTATAATCCTTCAATATTATCACATAAGCATACTGTCCTATAGAGACCATTATTAAAGAGACCCTTGCATTAGAGATATGTTGTATATTATAAAGGGCCTCCTCTAATCACTTTATACTAAGATTAGTATTTTTGGGTTCTTAGGGTTCTCAAAATAGGGCACATATGTTAGCTATAGCTTCTTTTACCAGATGGGTTCCTAAGACCCTTATAGTTCATAAAACACCACACTCAGTTCCATAATTTCCTAACACCACTACAGAGGTAAATACATATATAGATCACTCAATATAGTAGATTATAGGACCATAATTTCCCTTTCACATAACACGCATTATCATAATTCCCTTATTTGGAACAAGCCATAATGATAGTGAGTCTCCCATGAGACTCATTAGTTAATATGGTTTCTCTCTTCTTGTACATACTGTCCCTCTCCTTTTGATTCTTATACATAGTTCATTTTCATGTTGTTTAGACATAACTTATTTATAGAAAATACAAATATAATATAATATGTCCAAAACATAAAATCATTCAAATATTACTCATAAAACACAAAATTATAGATTGTATGCATTTTTATATTTACATTTCTTATATTTTATGGATATTACATATGTTAACTATCTTAGTATAGTTAGTTTTTTCATACATACATGCTTCACTTGTTTTTTTGAGTGCTTGCAAATTGTTATAGGACTTAGGTCCATTACATGATCTAGACTTGCTACTATCTACCCACTAGGGGCATATACACTGATACATGGGTCTTCATTTGACATATTATCCCACTTGGGAGAACCCTATACACAATTTTGATTACTAAGTTCTATCCCTATATACTATACATCCCATTTTTAACATTGTTATATCTTGATATTGATCATGCTACTCTTACTCATATTCTTTGCTAGCTATTTATACTTTAGACTCAACATATGTGCATCCTATATCTTACATGATTTGTATTACATATTCATGCATACTTTCCTTTTTATCTTACCTAGTTTAGACTTGATTTTATCTCTTTGCTTCTTCTATTCGAGGGCATTTGAATATGCCATTATTCTTTGGCTCTATGCCACTTCTATTCATAGTATGTATGCTTTGGACATGTGCCCATGTCCTTGTGTGTGCCTTCTTGATTATGTATGTGGACATTTTAATAGGTCCTTCTATGTGGATCCAATCCAACTTGTTTTTTGCTTACGTATGTGGACACTTGAACATGTCTTTGTATGTCTTGTTTTTCTCATATTTAGTGACATGTGCCCATGTCCCTTTGTGACCCCTTGACCTCCTTTGTGTGTCTCACATGTTTTATATGTATGATTTCTTGTATGTAGCATGGCCATGACACTTGTATTTTATTTTTACACACATTGGTTTTTGATGCTATGAGGGACCTCATGCATTTACCCTTCCTACTTGGGTGTCGTGATGGACTTCATGCCCCATCCCCCTAGGTAGCTATTGAAGTTTACTTAGATTTTATATTACATACATTGTTACATCTATCTTGACACCCTTGTGAATGCTAGACATGACATACATCTTATATTACATACTTATGCTCAGATTATATTACATTATGATGTTATGTATGCACATTATATTGGATTATCTCATAGTTATCATATATGCTTTGGCTAACACACATTCTATATATCTTTTTATTTTGAGGATAATTTTTGTATAGGTTTAAAAAATCCCATAAAAAGATGTGGAATTCATAGGGGTTTGTCACAAATATTAGGCTCCTATATTTCACTTACATAATAATTCTCATCACACATGCTTAGTTATAGAAAATTAGACACATGTAAACATAATGAGAAAATATGACCTAGAAAGCAATATAGTTGCATAAAATTCAAACCAGAAGGACACTAGTGCCCAAATGGGGACATTAGTATCATGTGGTGATACTATCCAAGATATGACACTATTGTCCAATAGCCTCAATTTTAGAACAACACATATTGGCTAGAATAGTACAATTACAATATAGATTTGCATAGATTTAGTTATAGGTTCATCATTTATACTTAAATTTTCTCATATTCATACTATTTTAGCTCAAATTTAGATCAATTTGATCATACTGGGGGAATCATGCATGACATGACCATTCCCATATTTAGTTCAAATACCTAGATACAATTTATTACAACTCAATCTAGAATATATATGCTTAGATATCAAATTTGGGGGCATGAGCACAACACATTGTTTCCATATGCTCACTCACACATCGATTGATTAAATGGAATGAGAAATTCCATGTCATTATATAAACTATATACACCCAACATCATATTCTTGGTTATACACTAGTTTCATGGCTTACTCCATCTACAATGGTTGGCATTGATGAGTAGCCTAGATCTACCTAATTTACCTAAATGACCACATCTGACATACGTAGTTAGATATACCCAAATAGACATTTATAATACTTTTCATAGTTAATTTTTAGTTGCATATACTACACATGGGTGGGAAATGATGGATTTATAGCCTACTTGAGTTCTTGAGCCACCTACATGAGAGGTTTGGACATGCCATTAGTATGATCCAAGCTATTCATATGTCATGATCCACTAAATAAGGGTGGGCAATGATGGTGTCAAAACTAGATTGAATTATTAAACCAAACACACATGAGGATTGAGTAGCTTAGTCCAAGCTATTCATCAATTGATCACTATATACACATACATACATAAGTTATCATCATGTTCATGCATTAGTTCATGTACCCAGTGAGGTGTATTTGTTCCTTTCCTTCATATCTCTTTACTCAATTTAGTATTTTTATTTTGATATCTCTTAATTAAGGATTGATTTATGTAATTTTAATTTATAAGACATGCATTGGAGCATGTTTCACATTTTTAGAAATAGATTACATATTCAGACCTAACTTCATGGGCTTCACCTCTTAGGTAATTCTAGGTAAGCTTCTTTTTCCTTTATCCTAGTCATTTTGCTTTATTACATTTCTATAATAAAATGGGGGGGAATGTAATCACCCCAAAGTGGTATTTTAGTACTAAGAGTGTTACCTAAGATTGATTACCTATCCCTGGTTTAGCCCTAGACCTATTTTAGAGCCTATTGTCACACTTATCCATCCTTCATGTAGGCCACATGCATCCCTAGTCACCCCAAAGTAGTCCTAGCCCCTCATTTCCTAATCCTAATCCTTCATGCCTAGTGTTCTGCCCATCAAAAACTCATGCCATAATAAGGACACTAGCACCACATGGTGATAGTGTCCTCAAAATGGCATTAATGTCCCTTTTCCCTATCTTTTAGAAACTAAAGCCTCTTAAGCTTGGCCTCGACATCTTTTATCATCCACACTAGAAATAAAATAGTATATATACATGACTTTTAGCCCTCTAAACACTAGCTAGAAATCATATGTAAAATACACATTTAAACATAGAACAAGTTGAGTGCAATTAAGGTTATCAATCCCTATTTTTCCATACTTCTATATACTGCCATTTATAGTAACCCTAAGCTCATATTTTCTAGATTTCTAATCTCAAGCACATTCAAGGCACTCAAGGCCACAATCATACTATCATCACTTACAATTTCACCAAAACTTAGGTGGGGATAACTAAATCAACCTTGATCCCTCCTCAGAGTATTGGTATGTAGGAAACTCTCTTCACAATGGGGTGTTGAAGATGTCCAAGCTACCCTACTAATGAACTCACTTTTCAGCTCATGCCCTAGTTACATAGAGGATTAAGGTTTGAATAATAAAATAGTCATTATAGATCAAATACAAGGTTTCAAAACTTATGTACGTAGGAATAGACCTCGTAGATCTAGATATATGTGCACCCAAAAACTCAGGACAATCCTGCATAGAGGACACTACCTCCAATATCAGGACACTACCTCCACTTTGATAATAATGGTGTTATTATCCAATTATGGAATTATTATCTAGGAGGGATTCTAACACTAGGATCTATTTTATGACACTCAGACAATATTCCACCTCACTTTTTAGCACTCAGATAATCTATATTAGGTGTTTTCTAGCTAACTCATTACTTACACTATTTATTACTATTTTTAGAAAAGTCAAAGCTAGTCAATTTTTAAACAAATTAGTGGCTATATTTATTGATTATTATTTACCTAATTTAGTCTTCTCATCTCTTTAACAAACATAATATTTACACTTGCTAAGTCCCGAAAGGTTAAAATACACTACAATTAAATCAATGCCAAAGAGTGAAAATGTTCATTCAAAGTGAAATAAGTCCAAAGTGCTTATTGTGTGGTGTCACATGAAGTTTTTAAGGTGGACCCTATGAAGATAATAGTAATAAAATAATGTCAAATATCTAAAAATATCAAAGTTTTAAGGGCATTCTTAGGTCTAATATGTTACTACAAAATATTTGTTCATAACTATACTTACATTATTGCACCTCTATTTATATTTTTGAATAAGGTTTCATGGCTAGAGTTAGTTACCCAAGCATTTATATAACAACTAAAATAATATTATACTTCCACTCATGTTATAGTTACCCAAAACTTATCTAAGACATTTATGGTAAAATATGATCAAACCATGGAGAAAAAATCTCTTGGGAGGGAAATGTCAAGAAGGATAATGAGGGTCTCAATTATTGTTTAGAGTAACAATTCTCAACGAGATGAAAAAAATAAGCAGGTCACCAATAAGCTAGGATATACCTTTAAAATTATATACAAGAAGAGAAAGGAAAATATCACATTACCCCCCACTCTCTAATGCAAAAGGTTAAATGATAATTTTATTGATGACACCTTTCACACCTTGGTTGAATAGGAGAATTCCACTACTAAAACCATGAAATGTCTAGATATATTTTTTTTAGCCTCTATATATTCTATCTAATATAAGAAAACACAATTCTATAGAAAATTAGAATCTCCTTTACCAAGTTGGGTACATTAATGTAAATGGTATTGGATATGATCAAGTAAACAATTTAAGTTTTTCGGGCATCCATTTTGTTTTCCAAGACACCCAATTAGACCTTTGGAATTATGTGGTGCAAAGAGTGGAGAGAAAAATGGGTATTGAATTACCAAAAATCTTTCCTTATCTGTAAATTTTAGGTCTGCTCTAAAGTCTTGGTTTCTACCCATGTATATTACTCTTATTGTTGGGCACATACTAACATTGCTTATGATAAGATTAAAATAATTCTTAAGGATTTTATTTGGGCCAAATATGAAGGTTATAAAGTGTTTCATAGGGTACCATGGGAGGTTTCCTATAGACCCATAAATAAGGAGGGTTATATCATTTAGATATCAAAATTCAAGATTCTTGTAGAAACTATTTTTGAATTATATAGCACCTCAGTCTTGTATGCTTGGAAAACTCAGACCTTAGTTGTTCCTCTCAGTTTTAAACCTTTTTTGCTTTCATAAGTCTCACATATGCTCTCTCTAGTGCCACTTGGCCTATATTTTAGTCCAACTAGTCTTATGTTGATGACCCAAAGCTTCTATCTTTCCCATAATGCTTAAACAAAATTTATCTTCCACCTTTGCAAGTTCTAAGCATGTACCTACTTTCATGATCTCTAGACACTTTCATCCTAAATAGACATTTGTGTTGACATAGATATCCTTATAGACATCCAATTCCTAACACTATTTGTGTTGAAATTGTTAATCTTACTTGATTTGCACTCAAATGCACATTTTAGATCAAAATCCATAAAATACACTAAATGGTTCGAGCTTGTCATATACAAGTGATAATTTAGGATAATGTAACCCTAAATGGGGTAATGCATTTTATGGGATACCTAACTTTGATCAAATCATTTTGATTCAAATTGATTATTTCACCCTTTTGTGTTCTAGATCACTCTTTTCTTCTAATTATTTAGTACACATCACATACCTTTAAAATTTTGTTGACAAGGTCCTAAATGGGAATACATTTCCAATGCATCCAACATTGTCTTTAAATTCCTTTCGAGTTAAATTAAGACCCAATAATATAACTTTCTAACCATTTTGATTAATTGAGGGCCAATTTCCAAATAATTGCACAAATGTTGATTAATCTTGTTTAAGGATAATTAAGTCAATTCAAGAGCTTAAGTAGATTTTCCATTGAGGTTGTTGATTACTTCAATGTTGGAAATTGATTCTCAATATTTGCATCACCTAATGACATCATCTATGGGGTGGTATCCATAAGCCATAAATGCATAAAATATCAAGATTATAGGTCTCCATGCCTCATTAATGCATCCCATACCTTATTAATACCTCCTTATCCTAAATCATTATGAGTATATTTATATATTTAATTCCAAATATTTGATTTATTCAAGGCCACACATCTCAATCTTGAGATGGATGGTCATGGTTGATCCTGACCCATTTATAAAATTTATAAATAGAGAGGCTATGAAAATCATTTTTTAAGCTCAATTATTATAATGTTATAATGATAAAATATCTTCACAACTCATTTGTGTTTTTATTATTCTATTATTCATATTTGGATTAGCTTCATTTGATAGGAAATTAGATAGTTTCAATATCACAAGCCTAGGTTTTATAGAGTGTTCTTGAGACATTGGAGGAGTTTTGACACCATTATTGATGGAGATAAGAATGCTTGATCAAGGGGAGAACATGTTTTTGAGCCACTTTTGAGTAACATAGTCACTCGGGAAGGTAATGGTTTACTTTCTTTAATATGTATCTTATTGTTATTAGCAAACCCCACATGAATAGATTGGCTTGATTTAATTAAATCCTATGCATTTTTATTTGATTTCTTGGACTAATGCTTGACTAACCATTTATTGTAATCCACTATACATTTTGACATGCCTAGTGGGACCTAACACATCCTACATAACAAGAAGATCAGTAGACACAAGTCTTAAATTAAGATTTGAATGCTTGAAACCTGTTTAATTTAATTTTTTAACTTTATTTGGTCATATTTCATCTTCATGGGTTTACACAGAGACAATCGATGGTCTTCTATAACTAGAGATGGTCATGAACTAAACTTTGACATTTATATATAACCATCAATGGTCACTGTGTACATGCCAAAAATGGCGGTGGTCATTGTGTAGGGTAACAAGTTAATATGCCATCTTCTGGAGCTTCATTTGGGGTCATATGGAATCCATTTTTGATGATTTTTTTTAAAACCACATGTTTTCTCCTAAATTTTTAGAATATGCTATCAGTTTACTTTTAAGTTACATATTTTTTTAACAAAATCAAGTTTCTAACCAAGTCTAATTTAACCGACTCCATTTTTGACGATTTTTTTTTAAAAGCACATGTTTTCTCCTAAATTTTTAGAATATGCTATTAGTTTATCATCAAGTTGCTTATTATTTTTTTTAAAATAAAGTTTCTAACCAAGTCTAATCCAATGTGTTTGATTCTTGAGGTTTTGCCTTTAGATCAACAGGTGTTTACTTTTCAAAGTTACTTGCCTCAAACTAAAAAGAGATTCAAAGCTAAAGGAATTTATCTAATTTTTTATGTAGGGCCTATTTTAAGAGTACCAATTCATATTTGTTTAGACATTTTTAACCTTCTTTTGGGATGTTTAAAAATAATTAAAAAGTCTTTCATTTGGTGCTTAACAAAAATTTTAGGGTGTTTTATTGAATAGTTTTGGTGGTTGTTTCTTCCAAGTTTACAACAGAATGCCAAGGGGCCAAAGAACATCACAAAATGTTTCTATTTAAGTGCTTTAAAATTGAACACATTTCAAATTTTATCTTCAATAGATAATTGCTTTGTTAGAATTGATTGGCAAAAAGAAAGATTCTGCATGTATGCTCTCCCACCTGTCCCCTTTAGGGAACTTGTGGGATCAAAAGCATCATCTTTATTACAAAGTGCCTTAGTCAAAGGTGTAAAATATATTTTTTCAAGGCTCTCCCCAAGACCTTCATGACTTGGGTGATCTATAAATAACTTTAAATCTCTTTTACTTGTTATTTATTTTTGCATCTTGGCTTATGAGGGGGACTTCTTACCTCCCATAAGTTCTTTAGGGAAGCTTTGACTTGGGGTTTCATCTCTTGACATTGTCTTCAGCCTCTCTCCATGAGGGGTATATAAATTTGGATAAAACCACTATGATGGTGGTTTGAGTGGTTAAACCATATCCTATCCCTGGGGATAAGCTTAGGATGTATGATCATGTTGGACATCTCACTAAACTAAACAAATGATAGATGTAGTGGTTGTAAAAAGGGTAAGATATTTTTACAATAAGCTATATGATGCAAACCTAATTGACATGCTTCTTCTCTTGAATTTTTATTTGAAAGTATTATGCATGGGATACATTTAGAAATGTTTGAAAACTTGATAGTTTAGTTAACCCCACTTTGCCACACCTTATCAATTTAGGGCTTAAGATGATTAATTAGTTGATTTATCTTTGTCTTAAATTACTTGGTCTTGTTTTGGGTCGAAACTTATTTTTTAACCAAACATCATAACCTAAACAGATTGTCCACAAATTTATTGAACAAGGTGGCATTATGCTATCTAAGTAAAACTCATATTTTTACTTTTTCAAATTGTCATCTTAAATATTGTGTCATATCATCCATTTTGGTGAATTTATGATGCCTATTTGAGTCTAGATAATTTACCAAGTTTTATTAAGTACCTCATTGATAATTTAAATTTGAAATTGGACTTTTATAAGTTTTAAAGGTTGATGTGTTAAATTGGGTTCACCATTTGCACTTGACTTATTTTAACTTGGGTTTAATTTCCCTTTTGAATTGAGGGCCATTTATAGAATCATCATCAAATTATCATATTTGGTGGAGTCAAGTCAACTTGCATATCACTCATGCTTTGATTCATAAAACATATTTTATACTACTACCCCTATCACCATGTGGTGGCGTTGTGCTACCCAATTTGTTTTAGTTTTATACTTAATAATTCTTGCATGTTTTTAGATCATGAGTTTCTTAGTTCATATTATCTTCTTCATAATCCAAAGAGATTTATTCTAATTTTTTAGTGTCAACTCATTGAAGTTGAACTACATCTTATGGTATTGACATATCACAAAGGTCTATGTTTTAGTGTGCAAGTCACACTCTAGATTTTTGAGTTATCATACCCTCTTCTAATCTATATGATTTCAAATTTAACAAAAGTAGAGTAAATTCATGAACCAAATATTATAATTGTGTGTTATTCTAATCCACCCTCTTAGTCATTTGTTGAAAAATAGGATCAAATTTCATATTTTGTTTAAACATTTGCAAAACATTGTCTAAATCTTGCCAAATGTTGAGAACACTCTTTTTAAACAATGACACTAAAGTACACCTGAAATAGGGTTTCTTGTGGCCCTAGTTGTAAGGTAGAGAATTTTTATGATAGACATGAGCACTCCATATTAATTGAGTATGTTTCCCTCTTTGGGCCTATTTATTAAAAACCAATCACATCCATGTTAGTTGTCATATGTCATCCTCATCCTTCCCCTTTGATTTGTGTACTGTGCTCGAAGGTTACCATTTTGGGTTATACTCCTCCAACTTGTGTGAGTAAGTAAGCTCCATAATGCATGGAGGATACCATATTAGGATATCCTTCATCTCCTTTGATTTATACTCCATGCTCGAAGGTTACTATTTTGGGGTATCCTTCTCCTTTAGCTTGTGTGAGCAATCAAGCTCTACAACATGAGAAGGTTACCATTTTGGGATATTATCCTATGGCTCCTATGAAAAATAAAGCTCCATAATGCACAAAAGTTACAATTTTAGGATGTCCTCAGTCTCCTTCAATTTTCACCCAACACTCAAAGGTTACTGTTTTAGGATATCCTCCTTCTCCTTCAGCTCATGTGAACAATGAATCTCAAAAATGCATGAATGTTACCATTTTAGGACCTCTTCCTTTGGTTTACATGAGTAACCAAACTATAAAGCATTTGGTGGTTACCATTTTGGGCTATTCTCTTTTAGCTTGTTCAAGTGATTAAGCTCTACAATGCACAAAGGTTACCATTTTAGGACCTCCTCCTTTGGTTTACATGAACAACCAAGATATGAAGTATTCATTCATTACCATTATAGGCCCATTGCTTTCATCTATTATACCTATTGTTGAAGAACCTACATTTGATGAACCAGTGGTTTTTTATCCCTTCTTCAATAGTTTAATTTTTGGAGAGCCATTATTGAACCACAAACCATTATTCTCACTAAAACAAATGTTTCCCACTTTAGAAATTTTGTGTTGATCTTCAAGCCAAAATGATAACCATTACCTCTTCAAGAACCATCTTATGAGGATAAAAATGTGTTTAAAGTTGGTATCTTGTGACCAATTGTTAACCAAAATTGAGATGATATTGTTGAAACACCCATTTGTGATGAGCCAACCTGTGATGAATCACCCATTCATATGTTACTTATTTTTAAAGAGCCTCATCTCCTTGACAAGCCAGTGTCTAAAAAGTTGTCTCTTGATCTTTTCCCACTCATTAAGGAATCTCCTTTTAATAGACAAGATTCTATTGATTCATCCCTTGAGTAGTTCCATCTCTTTGATGGGCTTCATTTAGACGATCCAGTCTATGTTAAACCCTTCTTGGATGAATCAATTTTTATTGAGTCCATTATGCCATCACAAGATATTACTTATTTGATATCAATAATTCAATAGAACACCATTATAGAAACAACCACATCATATGAATAATCAATATTAGAGTTAGGTTCCATTTTTTAATCAACATCAGATTTAACGTCAAAAATAGAATCAACATCAGTTATGACATCAGATTCAAAGTCCCTTACATCAGAACCAAATTCGAAAATAGATTATAGTCATGATTGTTACAAAAATGATTAAAATTACATTCTAGATCAATTTGAATATATTTGTGATCCTTATATATTTTTTGAGGATGATTACTTCATCATCAACACAAGTTCTCCTAATATCTTCTAAAAGGATTATAGTACCTTTCATCATTCCCCCATTATCACCGCACAACATAACCATTATATTGACATTCCACCTCCAAAAAACATCGATTGGGACCAATAGAATCATACTTTGTTGAACTATTTTATGGTGACATATCAATTATATAATATCAGGTGGACCAAGCCTACATTCATTTAGAAGAAAAACAATCTCTTACTGAAACCTTTTTGGAGGTTCTAGGGGATAAGCAAAGATCAAACTCAACATATTTTAGTGAAACCTTTTTAAAGGTGATATAATATAATCAAAATTAAATGTTAGATTCTCTTCATGAAACCTTCTTGGAGGCACTATGGGATGATCAGAACAAATTCATTGGTGAAAACCTCATCAAGGCACCAATAGTTGAGCATAAAATTTCTTCACTGTTCACTAAAGATATTATTAAAAATCAAATCAAAATAACATATAATCTACAACATAATCAGATGGTAGTTACTATCAAGACCAAATAACAAAATAGTCTGGTGGTCATATTGAGAGCATCTTCAGAGGTCTTTGGCCCCACCACAACCAAAATTATGTCAAATCTAGTATCAACAACATTATGTGTGACTGAAAGTCTTGATCTTCATTTGTTTCCCATTAATTATGCATTTCATTCTCATCCACTTATTCATTACCCACTTATATCATTTATCCTAACATTATTTACCATCACTGGTAGCACTTCCCTTTGTAGAGGCTACAAGGATATCTTATCTCGATATTTGAAGGGAACTAAATCAATGACCAAAAAATATCACAAACACATTATTAAGATCTATATTAGTAGTAAGTTATTGATAGAGCATATTTTTTTAAAGGGAATTGGGTAGAAAATTTATAACTAATAATTTATGTTATCTCACATATTGACTAGGATGTGCATCTCCCTATTAGAAAGAGCAGTAAAACCATTTTTAACTTTTCTAGTTCTCATTTTCCATTACCATGACTCGTCTCTTGGGGACAACCCTATATACCCTTTTTAGTCATATTATATCATCATGTTCTTTTTACCATGCTATTTGAACTAAATTTACTTGAGGTCCTTTTGGATTATGTAGGCAACACTGTCATGTCCCCTTTTTAGTCGACATGTGCAGAGTAGATGATTAGCCTATTATGCGACCCTCGTAGGCTGATGAGGTGGATAGAGGGTCTTGATGGAGCTGGGCTTGGCTTTCGTTTGGGCTCTTTCGGACATGAATTAAGGGAGATATTAATATTTGATTGATTTAATCAAATATTAATTATTTGATCTCATTTTAATTAATTATTAATTAATTATTAATTATTGATTAATTATTAATTAATTATTAATTATTAATAATTGGGTCTAATTTTAGGATCCTAATTCTAATTTAAGACTTGGTCTAATTTTAAGACCCTAGTTCTAATTTAAGGGAGTCTAATTTTAGCAAGCACACCTTTGGAGGTGTATAAGAATCTCTCATGGGAGAGAGTATGTAACCATGCTTATTATTTTGATATTGATTTTTGTTAAGAAATTCTTCTGTGAAGACTGAGCCAAGGGTTCCAGGATTCCAATTGCAGTGAAGAACGTCAACTCTTCATTGTGTGCGATTCAGAGGTTGTGAAAGATCAGTCGATCTATTGCCGAATTGAGAGATAACTTCACCCAGAAGTTATAATAGTATTACAGGTATTTGAGAGATAACTTCACTCAGAAGCTATCACAAGGGTTTATAGGTATTTCTTTATTTTGGGTTTTTGATTCAAGAATTATCCAGATATAGATCTTTTGTGTCAGCCCATAATTCTACAGATCAGGATCAGGCATACAGGGTGTGTTATATCAGTGGCCGTACGACTTCCGTACAGATCTGCGAAAAATCCGTATGCATCTACAGCAAGTTCAGGTACCGACATCAGCGAACAGGAACTTACAGAGACCGACATCGGTCGACTCATCACCGACGTCGGCAAGGGGACCACTACAGGTCGATCGACGACGGCAGTATAACCGACGTCGGCGACTGTGTTTTTTACACAGCAGGCTGAGACGTGCCAGATTCAACCCAGTTCGCGGAATATTCAGGCTATAAGGCTGAACTTTCGATATTCTTTGTATACCTGATAGAGGATCTCAAATTGTAAGCTTATGAGCAAATAAAAAGAAATTATACTGTGATTTATTCATCTATTTGAAGATATTTTGCAGAAATTCAGATAAGCAATTTGGAGCTTTGTTTTGATATTCGAAGGGATATTACAGTGGTATCAGAGCTAAATCCTGCCACCCTGAGGGTTTAGAAATTTTATGCAGCCACAAGAGTTGCGACCACACGGGTATTACACACGCAGTAAAGCTTTGCTTGAAGGTACTCAAGTTCTAGAACAACCGCCGGAAGACATGGGTGACGATATTGGTAGGGCCCGTATTCCTCATCATCCGAGAGACCAAGATGATCCAGAAGTTTTACTTACTCTTAGAGAACTACGAGAAGGGCAAAGGCAGAATAATCAGGTATTACAGCAGTTGGCAGTAGCACTGCCAAGATTGGGTTCTCCGAGGAGACATTCTCCACACCGTGAAGATGTCAGGAGTGATGGAGGATCACAGAGAGGCCATGGGACTGTTTCTCGTACAGCGAATAGGCCTACTAGGCCTATCTTTGTGAGACAGGAAGCAGAAGAGGTTATAGCAGGTGAAGAGCATGAGGAGGAATTTATAGACACATTCAGGGCAGCAACTGACGAGTGGGAGTCATTACCACCTGTGGTCAGGGAGATGATTACTTTTGACCGATTCCTCACACAAAGGAAAGAACATTATCGAGGTCGATAGAATGGGAGACCAAGGCCCCAGAACAATGATTTGAAACAGGCTACGAGCAGGCTCACACTAGCAACGTTTGATGGTAGTGGTAAGGTGACAGCACAGGCCTGGGTTAGTAAGCTGGATACATTTCTCACATTGCGACCGATGGGTGAGGAAGATGCTATCAGATATGCGACACTACATCTTGAGGGAGTAGCTCACGATTGGTGGCACCATGGGATGGTGACACTCCATCATGATCGGATCACTTCTTATCAGGAGTTTGTGGACAGGCTGGTAGAGCGTTTTGACAGGAGGGATCCAGAGTCCTATTTCTGAGAGTTGGCACAGTTGCGCCAAAGCGGCAGTCTAGAGTCTTACATTGGTGACTTCCAGAAGTTATCAGTTATGGTTCCTGACATTTCAGAGAGGCGACTAGTAGTACTCTTCATGGAGGGCTTGACAGAACCATTGAGAGGTTGGATCAAAGGCTTTGATCCTCCTTCCTTACAGGAAGCTATGAAGAAAGCGCGCAGTATGGAGATGGCGGCACCATCAAGTAGATCTAACTCCAGAGGTACTTCTTCATCAAGAGACCATAAGCACTCCAACGGGGATACCGAGAGACCGGATTTTAACATAGATAAATCCGGGGTTAAAAATGATTCAAAGGCCAATCCAGCAGCACCACCTTTGGATCGTGAGGCACTTAATGATCTACGCAGGAAGAAGCTTTGCTTCTACTGCAAAGGTCCATATGATATCCATCACGATTGCCCTTTGAGGCCTAAGGGCAAAGCAAATCATGTGATGTGGGCGTATTATGAGGATGCGGAATCAAAAGATTCCGAACAGCAGGGTAGTTCTGAGGAGGCAGAGGCTTCAGAGCCTAAGGCAGAGATAGATTTAGAGCTTCATATATAGGAGGCACGCCTATCCAGCATTCAGTCGGATGAGTCATTCAGACTCCGTGGAGTTTTGGCAGGGCAGAAGATTACCACCCTTCTTGATACAGGAGCTACACATAATTTCATAGATGCTAGATTAGTGGAGGAGCGTGGACTCACTACCGAAGATTTTGAGGGGATTAGAGTTAAGGTAGCCGATGGTCACACTCTTAGGTGTGAGCGCATGATTAGAGATCTCCCATTGCGCTTGAACAACTACGAGTTCAAGGCTAATTATTTTGTAGTGAACATGGGGGACATAGAATTAGTCTTGGGTATGAAGTGGCTTCATTCATTTGAGGAAGTTACTCTTCATCTCAAAGATATGGAGGTTCGTTTTCAGGTTGATGGGAAAACACATATTCTTAAGGCAATACGGGGCAGCAGCTTCAAGCATATGTTTTTTCATCGGATGGAGATGCCTATACTACAGGACATGATAGAGTGCGATGATGAGGGCACATTGGCACCAACACAGGAGAGATATGAGGACGAGCTTTGTCTTGAGGTGAGTTCAGTTCAAGAGTCAGCACATGTGGCAGAGGCTCAGCTTTCTTTTACAGGGGGGTCACATGTTGATGACGATATGCGTACAGGAGACAGAGGTGATGTGACGCCATTGGATGAGAGTGGTGATGGACAGAGCCTGGAGTTTGTGTTGGTTGACATCACTGTAGATCGAGACTTCATTTGGGATCTGGGTATTCAGTGATTGCTTGAGGGCAAGCAATTTCAGGAGGGGCGGATTGTCATGTCCCCTTTTTAGTCGACATGTGCAGAGTAGATGATTAGCCTATTATGCGACCCTCGTAGGCTGATGAGGTGGATAGAGGGTCTTGATGGAGCTGGGCTTGGCTTTCGTTTGGGCTCTTTCGGACATGAATTAAGGGAGATATTAATATTTGATTGATTTAATCAAATATTAATTATTTGATCTCATTTTAATTAATTATTAATTAATTATTAATTATTGATTAATTATTAATTAATTATTAATTATTAATGATTGGGTCTAATTTTAGGATCCTAATTCTAATTTAAGACTTGGTCTAATTTTAAGACCCTAGTTCTAATTTAAGGGAGTCTAATTTAAGGGAGTCTAATTTTAGCAAGCACACCTTTGGAGGTGTATAAGAATCTCTCATGGGAGAGAGTATGTAACCATGCTTATTATTTTGATATTGATTTTTGTTAAGAAATTCTTCTGTGAAGACTGAGCCAAGGGTTCCAGGATTCCAATTGCAGTGAAGAACGTCAACTCTTCATTGTGTGCGATTCAGAGGTTGTGAAAGATCAGCCGATCTATTGCCGAATTGAGAGATAACTTCACCCAGAAGTTATCATAGTATTACAGGTATTTGAGAGATAACTTCACTCAGAAGCTATCACAAGGGTTTACAGGTATTTCTTTATTTTGGGTTTTTGATTCAAGAATTATCCAGATATAGATCTTTTGTGTCAGCCCATAATTCTACAGATCAGGATCAGGCATACAGGGTGTGTTATATCAGCGGCCGTACGACTTCCGTACAGATCTGCAAAAAATCTGTACGCATCTACAGCAAGTTCAGGTACCGACATCAGCGAACAGGAACTTACAGAGACCGACATCGGTCGACTCATCACCGACGTCGGCAAGGGGACCACTACAGGTCGACCGACGACGGCAGTATAACCGACGTCGGCGACTGTGTTTTTTACACAGCAGGCCGAGACGTGCCAGATTCAACCCAGTTCGCGGAATATTCAGGCTATAAGGCTGAACTTTCGATATTCTTTGTATACCTGACAGAGGATCTCAAATTGTAAGCTTATGAGCAAATAAAAAGAAATTATACTGTGATTTATTCATCTATTTGAAGATATTTTGCAGAAATTCAGATAAGCAATTTGGAGCTTTGTTTTGATATTCGAAGGGATATTATAAACACCCAATTTCTATTGAGGTTAGCTCGATCGCCTTTTTTCCATGCTCTTTCTATTTTGTGAGTAATTGTTAAGATTTAACACTCTCGCTATTTTGTGATCAAGATCCAATCATCACTTGGGGGAAACCCTATTTTCCCTTATAGCCCATTATATTTTGATCACTATCATTATACCATTTCTTTACTATTGATCATGGCTTGTTTTTAGTCATCCTATTTGATCCTATTTTGATCTTAGTTTTGTCAGTTCATCCTAAAATTTTTGTGGAGGGATTATAATTTAGTTTCAAGAGTTTTTAAATTCTATGTTGAATGAAGGTCTATGGAATTAGTGAAATATTTAATCTATCAAGTTATCTTTCATTAATTATTTTATCTAGTATTGTTGATTATAATAACCTATGGGCAAATCAATACTTTTAGTAACTTTGATTATAACTGCCTTTGGGAAAATCAATATTAGGATGTTGTTTCCTAATTATAACTACCTATGGGAAAATTAGGTACAACACCTTTTTATCATGCATTGCTGCATCATCTGTTCATTACTATGATCATTTATCTTATCATTCACCTTTATTTGTGAACTTGTTACAACTTGGTCAGTTTTTCATTCCATTTTATGTAGGTAGAATCACCGTGACTTGGGATTATTATGGGGTTATATAGGCCATTTTTTATTCATGTCAAGTTCAACTTAGTCCCCTTAATCATATGGTCGCACCATATTGTGAGCATTTTAAGTTGGCACACTCTTTCCATTTCATGAGCATTTTTATACACTCTTGTTGTCTTACGATTTAGACCATTCTATGTCTCTTAATCCTCAAATAGAGTTGAGATACTTCAAAAATTCCAAAAAAAATCATTAACCATTTTATGCTTTCATGTTATTTTGTGTTTTGCATGGTATTTTAAATTACTATTTTATTTTGGTCTTGCTTCATTTTCCAAGTACATCTTGATGGTCCACATAGATCTTGATCATTTGTATCTTGATTTCATGTTATCAAGTTATTATTGTATTATTTTTAAATATTCTTATTCCTCCTTAAATCTCAATTATTCATATCTTGATTTTAAGTTAGGTTCATTTATGTTTATCTTTTTCTTTGTCTTTGCTTTTTTGTTTAAATGTAAATAGCTGTAACTCTGGTTTTGGTCATTGTTTTACCATTATCCTTAGTTATAAGTATTCACATTTGAACCAACTCAATGCAATTAGAATATTATGTCATTCTAAGTTATTCATACATATGATGCCTAATTTCTTTAGAAAATAATTTGTGCACTAGTGTCAAAATATTAACATCAACAAAGATCTGATGAACAATTCTAAAGAACACTTTGCATTATCTAGGCTCATGATATAAAATTAGGCATCTAGGTAACATGCATTTTTTCACTTGACTCTATGCTTAAACATGCATCTCTTCACATAAATCATGAGTCTAATCAGTCTTTTGGTCATTTTTTTTCATCCCTCACTCCATTCTATCCCATTCTTGGGAGAACTACATCAGCTTGAGGTCTTATGAGACAATGTAGGCTATGCTCAATTTCTATTGAGGTTAGTTCAGCTATCTTTCATTTATATTTTCATCTTTTCATCACTTTGTGAATTCTTGGTTTCTTGTGGCTTTCCAAGCCATTTTTCCATCGCATGTACATTTGTGCTTGCTTATTTTAATCTATGCAATAAGTTATTTCCTTGATCTATTTTGCTTACCAATCACCCATGCTAGGGCACAACATCTGAACAATGTCAGAATCAAATCAGCCTTATAGGGGCAAACAATTCTTTATTCTTTATCAAATGATCAAAATTACCCTACTAGGGCACAACTATCTTATCACAATCAAATTTGCTCTACTAGGGCACTTCTTATTATAGTCTTTATGGAGACCACCATTTTCCCTTTTCCTCTAATTCTAATATCTCCAAACTAATGCCCATGATGATAATATTTTAGTGAATAAATTATTTTGGGGTTGATCAATGTCATAAGCACATAGCTTTTACTCTCAAATTGGGTGCATGTAAAGTGTGTCCCTTGCATTTATAGATTGAATCCTTCCCATTCCCCCCATCTTTGGGGCCTATTATAACTATAAATATATTTTAATCATTGATGGTGACCATGTGTGCAAGCATTATCTCATCTGGATGTGATCTACTCCACGGGTTAATCTCTCACTTTCTCTCTTTTTGAGACTCCATCTTTCTTTTTCATCCTAGTATGTCCTCTCGAGGGGGCATCATGGGTCGGTTATAATTTATTCTTGACAACTCTTTTCTTTGAAAATATGTTGTTTCACTTGAATTTCTTACTAGGCCTTCTCAAATAGGGGCAAAATGTATACATTCAATTCTTAACACTATTTGTGTTGAAATTGTCAATCTTACTCGATTTGCACTCAAATGCACATTTTAGGCCAAAATCCATAAAACACACTAAATGGTTTGATCTTGTCAGATACAAGTGTTGATTTAGGTTAATGTATCCCTAAATGGGGAAACACATTTTATGGGATACCTAACTTTGATCAAATCATTTTGAGTCAAAATGATGATTTCACCTTTTATGCTCTGGATCACTCTTTTCTTCTAATTTGTTAGTATACATCACGTACCTTTATTATTTTGTGTTGGAAATATCCTAAATGGGAATATGGTTCCAATGTATCTAACATTGCTTTCTAATTCCTCCTAAATCAAATTATGACCTAGTAATATGACTTTTTGACCATTTTTATTAATTGAAGGCCAATTTCTAAAGAATTACACAAATGTTGATTAATCTTGTTTAAGGCTAATTAATTCAAATAAAGATATTAAGTGAATTTTACATGGAGGTTGTTGATTAATTAAATATTGGAAATTGATTCTTAATATCTGCATCACCTAATGACATAATCTATGGGGTGGCATCCATAATCCATAAACTCATAAAGTATCAAGATTATGGGTCTCCCATGCCTCATTAACATCCCATGCCTCATTAATGACTCCTTATCCCAAATACTTATGAGGATATTTATATATTTAATTATAAATATTATTTATTCATGGCCACACATCTCAATCTTGAGATGGACAGTCATGGTTGATCTTAACCCATTTGAAAAATCTATAAATAGAGAGGCCAAGACATCATTTTTTAAGCTCAATTATTTTACTATGCTAAAATCTCTTCACAACTCATTTATTTTTTGATTATTGTATTATTAAATTTTGGATTAGCTTTATTTGATAGGCAATTAGATAGTTTCAATATCATGAGCCTAGGTTTTATAAAGTGTTCTTGAGACATTGGAGGAGTTTTGACACCATTGTTGATGAAAACAAGAATGCTTGATCAAGGGGAGAACATGTTTTTGAGCCGCTTTTGAGTAATGGAGTCACTTTTAAAGGTAATGGTTTACTTTATTTCATTTGTATCTTATTGTTATTAGCAAAACCTGCATGAATAGATTGGCTTGATTTAATTAGCTCTCTATGCATTTTTCTTTGATTTCTTAGACTAATGCTTGACTAATCATTTCTTGTAATCCACTCTATATTCCTCTTCCAACACAAGGATCTAGTTCCCTAAATTAATCTATTTTTAAAACTAATGTATCCTAATGGTTGGCCTAAGTTCTTTAATATGAGTTATTTTCCAAAGAGATTGGTATAAATACAAGATCAACCCTCATTCATTCCTCATCTAAACCTAACACAAACCAAGTAAAATTAGTAAAAGCATTAAATAAATAAAATATTTACTAATTTATCCTATTATCATATAATTCATAGGAATAAAACATACATGGGTCTAAATTATTGAAGGAACAACCCAAAAGCCCGATTTGCCAATGTACAAACTAGGTCATTATTGTAGTTGATTTCCACATATTGCATGATTCACACCCAAGCCAACATATAGGGAAGAAATACATAATTTTTAGGCCCTTTTTAGAGTATGGTATATGTAATAAACACTCATTTATATAGGTGTCTTTGGGGCAACTCGAAATCATGTTCCCACTAACCCATTTTTGCCACATCCACTATGAGGAGGAAGAACTCAAGTTTTACTATTTGATAAGGAGAAAAAATCCATTACCCATTATGAATACACCTATTCCATCATATATTCGATATAGGACACCTAATTCTAACCTAGACACTAGTGTTAATGTAAACATTCAAGGTTGATGTAAGTGTTTGAGGCTACAAAGGCACTAAATATAGAATTTGTTGACTACTCTAGAATATTCTTTTAGTCTGTTTCCTACCTATTCTAGATTAAAATTTATATTAGTATCAGACCCAACTAAGTACCTTATTTTTATTATCATTTAAATATATAACATATATTTACTTTCCATTCTTAGCATATCTAAACATGATAAATTCAATATATGTTCTACCTGAGTTTTGCAATTAATTGGCACATTATAAATCTATTTATCACCCTTGTGGTTATGCATTTCTATATTCTTAACACTAGATCCCACACGTTTAGAATTTTAGGGTTAAACATTTGGTGAACCCAATCTTAGATCCCAAAACCCTAGCTACCTTAGAGTTTCCTATTTTCTAAACAAACTTTTGATTTCTGATTATTAAAAAACATTAAAATTTCCAAAGAATCAGATTTACTATTTTATCAATATGTATACTATGGATACATCTATCACCCATTTTGGGTTCTAATTTATAAAATTTATGGCATTTTTTGGTAAATTTCTTGGTAAAATCTATTAGTGAATGGAATAACATAGAGCAAATACTGTCTAAACTTAAACTTATGAAATATGGTCTTATTGATAAATTGGGTGGCATGTATCCTAAGATTTCAATATTAAAACTTATAAATCACTCTACTACCCATAAATATATCCTATATGAAGTATTACATGATACCCAACTACCAAGTGATATATCATTGGCTGATTTTTCAAATATTATGCAAAATCTAACACACAATGCAAACATTATTACCTTTGGTTGTAAAGAGGTGTCTTCAAAGAATATCATTTATAAATACTTGCCTTCTAAAACATAATTTACTTCTCAAAATCAATACAACCAACATGATCATATTCCAAAAATCCCAAAGACATATAATGAATCCATGAATAAATTTTCACTGTTATACTTGTTATACAAGTCACCACTTTACAAGGTTATTTTTGTGAGAACATTACATACAACAACCTTGCTATAGAATGTAGAATCACCACTTGTGACATTCATGTTAAACTCTATTAAATGGATTAATCATAATATATCCTTTGAAAATGAGGAATTACCACCTCAACATCTTATAAATAATTGTTTGCCACTCTACATCCAAGCGTGTGTTTGTAATAAAATAGTAAAATGAGTTCTTTTGGATAATGGTTCAGGGCTCAACATTTGTAACATAGATTTTATCTCCTTAATTGGCTTTAGAACTTTATATTTGACACCATATAATATGAACATCAAGGGATTTAATAATATTTCATGAAAAGTATTTTGATAAACAACATTGAATATTATTGTGGGTCTCCGTCCATTACCTAATTTATGCCAAGTTATGCCGAATGATGCAAATATAATATATTGTTGGGACAACCTTGGATACATTAAATGTATGTGATTCAATATAATTTGTATGCTTACTTAAAATTTAGTGATCAAATATCTCTTTACATATGTCTCATGGATACTAATCCCTTCAAACATCATGTAATAGTACAAAAAATAAGAGATCCTATGCCACAACCCTAATTTTGGCATTTGATATTTGCTATAATATGGATATAAAGGACAAGGTCTATAAAAAAATGAATAGGGTATAACAAAAACCATTTCACATATAAATAAAACAACATTGGCTAATACATTATTACAAAAACCTAAGCATATTATTTTACCCAAGTCATAGAGGAGATAGTTCTCACATTTACCTAAGTCTCCTACTTCATTACTCCCATAGATTGTCAAGTGACATATTATATCTCTCCCTCATCATATAGAGGCTGATATGAATAGACCTATACCTAAACGATATTATGTGAATGCTTATTATGATTATCACCAATAACTAGGACATTATATGAATAATGTTTTACTTTGAAACATAAGATACAAGACATTATCGTTGACCAAAAGATTACATTTGATTATCCTCAATAGGAATTACGTTCACAACCTAGTGATCACCAAAAATAAAAAATATTTAGCAATTCTTTGGATGATCATTCCAAAATATATCCATAATTATAAATGACATACAATGCACAACAAAAGCTTCAAAGTAAACAACTCAAATGACATCTAGGATAACTTGATTTAAAAATAACCTTATTCATGGGTGGTGATTATTTTTTGCATATCCATATTGATCTTACACAAACAAAATTTACTTTCAATATAAAACATTTTCAATAGGTAGGCTTTGGTCTACAATACTTACAAAGAAAGGCTAGTTGGAAAAACTCCTTAGGTCACATAACATTGAAAATTGTTTGTGGTCTTAAAATAATACAAACAAGAGTTTGGGTTATGCCTACCACATCTCCATATACATTTACATTGGGTAATATTTGGTTATATCAAATGAAAGCATGAATTGATCCAAATCAGTAAGGTATTTCTTTTTTTCATTAAGGTAAATTAATACATATTCCAAATGATAGCATCAGTTCTTTGAATACACACATAAAATATGAAGAGGAACATATGTACCTTTTCAAATTATGTAACCATGATTGAAAAAAATTTAAAATATCCAACTTAAGGTTGCAAAATTTCAATATTCCCAAAATACCAAAAAAATAAAAAATATTCAAAAAGCCAAAAATATTTTTAGCATCTACATATTCTATTGGCTTCTTGCCATATATATGTTAGTTCTATGTTGATGGATATAATATTAGTTACTTCTACATACATGTGTTTCACATTTATATTTGAGTGTGACACATGCATACATAGATACATGAATTATACACATATGGATGTTAGGATTTCCCTCTACTTAATGTCACCAAGACGTTGGGTGCATCCACCTCTATGGTCATGATAATTTTAGGTCATATAACTCTATGGTCATTTTACATTATCATATTTTGAGCTCAAATATGTACTTACACATGCCTTTATCCATGCTTATATCTTCAACATTGTATTGGATATGTTATGTGCTTGACCTTTTTTGCTAAAAAATTGGATCCATAGGTTGTTATGATATGTTTATATTGGTTTATTTTGATTCCATTTATGCACTTCTTTGAGTGTCTTGCCCTATTATTGTCTTGTTTGTTGATTATTTGAATATGCTCCTTTATTTACGGCCCTTGTGCTATTGTTTATTTCTTTGACATTTAAAATGTGATTTTTTTTTGTATGGAAATTTGAATATGGAAGTCTTTATTTTGTGGGCATTTAATTAAATCATGTCCATTTGATTATGTGTCATTTGAACATGCCCCTTGTTTGAATTCTCTTTAGACCATTGCCTTATGGCTTTCTTTTGAGTGCTTTTGTGTGTGTGCTTGATTTTTTTGAGCTTGTATTATTTCTATCTAGATGTTCCCATGATATTTATCATGCATCTTAGGCCTTAATTTGATCACACTCTATGAACTTAGATGATACATTTAACTAGATATTCTTCTATATGCTACATGGTTCATTCACAATTCTATGAATATCTTATCCCTTTAAGGTGAGGTAACTACTAGTTTATATTATTTTCTCACCTTAAAGGGGGACATATCAGTGGAGGCATCTCATAGAGGCATGAATTACACACATTAATAGTTTTGGATTCACTGGGGGTATGTTTTAAACACATGTTCTCCACACTTATTCAATATTCAACATCTCCAAATTATAGTGGGGGCATGTTTTGGAAACATGTTCTCCACATTGGCACTTATATTTTTTTTCAGATTTCTCCGTACATAATGGGGGCATGATTTGGAATCATGTTTTCCACACTTACATAGTTTCCAAATTGTTCAAAGCACATAGTTACATGATTCAAATACATAGTTTTGGTAGAATTCTATACATTGGTACCATAGTTAAACACACTTTCAACATGAGACATATCTAATGTGCATATGTTATATAATGTGCACCTAATATTAAAAAATACAAATCAATTACAACAAGAGACATTTCTATGGTGCATATGTTATGCAATGTGCATGCCTAATATTGAAAAATATAAATCAATTTTAGATTCAAAATACTTCAAGGACTTTCAACACCCACCACGTTCAACTTTTACAAAATATGTTGAGCTAATATATTACAGTATTTGGTTGACCTTTTGGTATTTTTGAGATGACTAAATCACTCAATCTTTCCATGTTTTCAGGTTGGACTTTATTTTATCATATATCCTCACTAGTTTGATAGTGTGAGTTGACTTAGTTCACTCACACACACCAGGTTATAAGTATGATTGGGTTGTACAGTTGAGATAGCCTCAACTACTAGGTGGTAATTCATCTTTGATCCAAGGTTGGGAGTATGTGTTCTCCTATATTTTTCTATCTATATATCCTTAGGTATATAAAATTTATATATATTTATCCTAATCTTAGTTTCAGTGATATATATATATATATATATATATATATATATATATATATATATATATAATCAAATTACTAAAGGAAAGGTGGTTACATCGATACACAAGTGTAGTCTTAAACCTTGCTATTTCAATTACAATCAATTCAAATTATTTTCATTTTAGATTATATGCACTAATTATGTATTGTAAAATACTATTGGTTATAGGTCAATCACTAACAAAGCACTCAATTTGGAGTTAAGTATATAAAATTTATATATATTTATCCTAATCTTAGTTTCAGTGATATATATATATATATATATATATATATATATATATATATATATATATATATATATATAATCAAATTGCTAAAGGAAAGGTGGTTACATCGATACACAAGTGTAGTCTTAAACCTTGCTATTTCAATTACAATCAATTCAAATTATTTTCATTTTAGATTATATACACTAATTATGTATTGCAAAATACTATTGGTTATAGGTCAATCACTAACAAAGCACTCAATTTGGAGTCAAGTAAAGACAAGGTGTATTACACACACATAGGTATGCATTCTTTTCCTTTAAACTAGAAATTTTATTACTAGATTAAGGGGGGGGGGTAAGTAGTCACTATTTATGAATTATATTTCACCTTAATCTTGTAAACTTGAAAAACTCAAACCGTAGTTATTTCTATAAATTTTAGACCTTTCCTGCTTCTACAAGTCTCACATTTGCTCTCTATGGGGCCCTTTGACCTATATTTTAGCCTAACCAGTCTTATGTTGATGACCCATGCCTTCTATCTTGACTAGGATGATTAAAAAATATTTATTTTCCACCTCTACAAGTTTTTAGCCTATACCTACTTTCCTTCACCCTAGATACATGTGTCCCAAATAGACACCTACGTTAACTTAGGTGTCTTGCTTCGATGCAAATGTCCAATTCCTTAAAGTCATATAATTTTTAAATAAAACATATCCTAATGGTAAACCTAAGTTATTTAATGTGAGTTATTCTTTAAAGGGATTATTATAAATACAAGATCAACCCTCATTCATTCCTTGCCTACACCTATCATAGACCAAGGCAACTTATCAAAAGCATTCAATAGAGCAAATATTTTTTTATTTTATCCTATTCTCATATCAATAATAATAAAAATACATACACAAGTCTAAATTAATAAAAGAGTAGTCAAGGACCTGATTTTCCATGTTACAATCTATGTCACTATTATACTTACTTTCCCATATTTCACGATTCACACACAAGCCAACATGTAAGAGAGAACTACATATGTCTAAGGCCCTCTTCAGAGTATTGGTTATGTAGGTAGTAATCATTGATAGAGGGGAATTTTTGGTAGTTTGACATTATGTGCCCACTAATCCATTTTTCCAACAACCACTATGAGGAGAAAGACATAAGGTTTTGTTATTTGACAAGAAGTGATAGTCCATCATCCAAATCTTAATGCACTAGAGTGAAGGTGAGGAAAAATATAGAATCATCGAGGTGGTCACTATATACACATAATATTTTGAAACTTTATCAATTATCGATGTTTTCTCTCTTACAGGAACTTATCAAGTTTCAATCTCTCTAACTACATGCCTCAAAAGGCTACACTAGGAAAGGGATGGGTTGACCATTGGTGCTTCATAAGATTATTGTCACCTATACCACCACTTGCTTTTAATCCAACTTTATCCTAGACACTTCCCTAATCCTTGTCTCCTATCTTACATACTCCTCTAAGATTTTACCATCTTCATTAGCCCCTTCCTAAGCTTAAAAATCTTTTTGGTGGTTTGCATTACACTATTGGCTCCATTGACCCTGTATTCAAATTGATAAAATTAGGTTATAGGTCTAGGTTAGCTATATCCAACCTAGATTGAGACTTAACTTATTTTTATTAATTAAAGATACAAAGTCAATTAGGCCAACCCTATCAGTTAAACTTTTAAAAAGGTTTAGGGTTATTTTTAGCTATATATACACAGATATTTCTACCATTTAAAAGGAAGAGAAGAATAAAAATAACATATTATGCATCTATTTATCCACCATTTTACTTGAGGACTGTAGCTTAGGGTTTCAATACTTTATTTGGAGATATGAATATTGTCTTTTGGATGTATAGAAAAGTCATGTAGCCTAGAGTTGACCTATCCTTATTATCCTTACATACCACAATAACCTCTTTCAAAGTACCTTGGCCAAGGGAGAGATTGAGGCTTAGCGGGTTCATCTTCAAAGATAAGTATTACTAATTTTGTTCCTCCTTTATAAGAGTAGATAGATTAACATTTATAGTACTCTCCCATGCATTAAAATTTCATATACATTGATGTGAGTATAGATCTTCTATGCATGTTGAATTTTTATGTTTATTACCCTCACTTTATGCCATAAGATTTAGTGAGAACTAGATTATATTTTTCACTTTACTTGAATATACTTTGTGAATATGAAATCATATGATCTAGCTAGGGTTATTTCATAGTGTTACTTGACTAGAGGCTTTAGAACCCTCTCTAGTAATGTTATTATGGTAATATATCCCTTGCTTAGGTTTAGCAGATCCATCTTAGTCATCACCCTAAATATCTAATATATCAATATTTATAAGTGTAAGCAAGATTTATCTTTTTTGAGCTAGGATTGATTAATGGATCAGTTGTATTTTCATTTGCATATATTCTGGTGAATATGACGTGAATCAAACCCTTGTAGTTTTTATTTCATGCTTTCATTTTATCATCATTTTATATATTTATATTTTTTCAATATTGTATTAAACATGTATGTATAGTTATAACATTATATTCACAAGTTTAACATAGTCACTTCATAATGACTATGTTCAATCTTGTAAGTCTTTTCCAAATATAGGTGATTATATTGATTAGTTCAACATAGTCTTCTTTTTCAATTCCATATTTGTATACATAGTTGAACTAGTTGAATCTATTAATATTTATCCTCTTTCAACATATAATTATACAAACATAATTAATCCAATTGATTCTCTTTACAACTTCTTTTTCAACATATAGGTTTTACATAATCTATCAAACCAGTCGACTCTATTAATAGAATTTTTGAATCAACATTTGAGCATCACAACATAAATTTTTGTAATCTAAACATCTTATAACCCAATAAGGTTCATTCTTACTCTCCCTATCATTTTAGTTCTTCCATTTTAGTACTATTTTTCACAAGTTTACAGTCTATAAAACTATAACCCTATAGTTAACTCGATCTATTAGCTCGACATAGTTATGTAGTCTTTCTTTTGTCTAGAAGAAATAATTGACCTATTCAACTATATTCTTATAGATATTTCTTATATAAGATGGTATCAACCCAATCAACTCTGTTCTACACTATTTTCATACAATTTCACCTAAACTGACTCTATACTCTTCACAATCAAGGAATTAACCTCTTTTTCTAGTAATTAATTCACTTTTCCTTTCAGTGGATTTCATGCTTAGATTAACAAATATAGATTAATTAGATGGTTTTTCAAATTAACAATTTAGTCACACTATTTTTCTCATTTTCACACACTTAAAAATTACTTTACATACAAAATTTGTTAAACATTTATCTTCCCAAGATCTACCTACTTGAATTTCATCACCATGGGGGAAGTCAACTAGGTTTTCTATCTGAATATAAACATGTAGTTGATGGTATATATTAGAAAAGTACCTAATATCCTTATCATTATGTGATTGTGAATTTAAGGGGCCTAGGCCCTAATACCAAGCTAGTACCATTGCCAATACAGATACATTTCAAACTAAAGTTCCTAAAAATAGCCTTAGAATACTTTATATTTCCTCATTATATCCAAATTCCCAATCACATTAAAATTAAACTTCATTATAACTTAATAACACTTAGGAATGACCAATTAGTTAGCATTTACTTTCAATTTGTTTCTAAATTTTTTATCATTGTATATTGTATCCAAAAACTTGCATTAGCCAATGTTGGTTAAAGATTTGTGTTGCATGTTCTAATTAGATCATTCACATTCATCTAATTGCTTGTGCGATTAATTTTATTTTCTTAGATATTATCTTGAAAAATCTTTCTCTGTTTAAGAACACTATCATTTTTATCAACATAGTCTGTTATAGGTTGTTCATAATATCTTATTACAATTTATAGTCGACATATCTAACTGTGTCTCTTTATCTTCCTATTCAACCCCTATTTAAGCAGTATATAGTTGATCTATCTAGATGTGTATTCTTATTTTTTGGCCTATTTCTTTTTCAATAGTAGATAGTCGACCAGTCTGATTCTATATCATTTTTCTTTATTTTCTTTTCATCACCTCTTTAGCCTCCTTTTTTCATCAAAAATTTCTCATTTGAGGATAATACAGAGTTGAATCTAATAAACATGATGAGCCTTACCCATAATTATAGGTTTCCCCATAAGTATCTTTTGGCTTCCACTTTAGGTGAAATCAATTTGCATGTTTCCACTCACAATACCAATTATGGGACTCCTCATTCATCGTTAGTTCACGATTCTCTATTCTCCTTAGAAGATGACCCTAAATTAGAATACACACCTAAAATGATCTTATTAATTAACAAATATCCTCAACATATAGGAAAGGAAACTTCAACCATTTATAATATAATGATAGGTGATCAATTATAAGATCCTCTTTCACCATCCCTTACATTCTCTCATAGATTTGTGGGTGACACTTTCCAAACCAAAAAAAATTAATGTCCACAAACCATTATCCTTAGCCGAGCTTCATATCATCTTCCAAGGCATCTACCAAGAGATATTGACCCCACTCATCCTATGAAATCATGGTATGATCTAAACAAAAAAATTTGGTTTCATGCAAGTTAGGGCCACTCTCATGAGAATTATAGACAACTATGTAATCTAGCTATGGATTTTCTTCTTGGCCCAAACTTTGACCATGAATCATGGTTTAAAATTTTACAAAAAGCATATGGTGTATCCTTTAAATATCATGAAACATAAAATAAAACTCAAGATTTAAACCAAGCTAATGCTCATCTTGTTATATACAAAGATCCTCTTCCTAATCATCAAGATAGTAATGACAAGCCCATTCCTTCCATAAATAATGTTGAAAGTATTATAGACCTCACTAATGAATAAAATGTGTTAAATATGACTAACATGTGAAGGGTAGTCTCTTTTATTGATTCTAATCCAACACACACACAATAAACATCCCAAACATTCTACATCATCCAAGACTCTTCCCCATCTCATCTCATAGAGTTGGGGCAAGAGAACCTTATATCTTTTCAAGAACCACTTCTAACATCTCAACTGGATAATACCTCTCACATTATATCTATCATTCCTATAACATATACACACATCAACAACCTTATTCAACCTTCCAATATTATTTCTTCAATTCAATCATAAGAAATACCTAAATAAACTATCCCACCATCTAAAGATAATCAACCTATTTGTCCTAGAAATAAACCAACCACATCTTACCAACACAAGTTTGAATGCACTTCCAATCCTCCTTCCCAAGAGTTCTTACAACATTATACACCTCTATCTAGAAATCCTCCCATGGGCTATGATGAATGGAACCCCATAGTATAACTTTCTCATCTCCCATCTCAAATACCTTTTCTTGAACTAATGTGAACTTCCCCCATCATCACAATTGTTTGATGCAATTATTTTTTGAAATGAACATCCCTCATCCTCCCCTAGTAGGACATGAAGCTACCTTGTCTAGGTCTGAAGATATTATATGACAACAATGCAAAGATATGTCCATACATGTTGATGAAACAATGGACACTTCTCTTTCCCTTAAGTTTCTTATTGCTTCCATGATTTTAGATGAGATTTTTATTCATACGCATGGTCATCCCCTATTTATTAGCATCTAAATTGATGATATCTAAGTTAAGCATGCTTTTTATTTTGATAATTTAGGTATTTACATCACCTCTCTTGATTTCATTGAAACTCTTAGATATTTTGAGTATAATCTCTATTGGAGTAAGCATTAAGCTTAATTGGGAATTGGTTATTTATTTTATATTTGTTAAATATTTACACCACTATTTTATGTGTGAAAATATTCTATATCAACTAATCTTGGTTTCATTCAAAAAATTATCATTGCATGAAACCAACTCATATTTCCTATTTAATAAGCACTCCCTATTCTTCTCCTATCAAACTGGTGAAGGGAGAACTAAGGATTTGTATTATTCTTTTAAGGAATAATGAGACTGGACTGTGTATAATTATTATTATGTGTCTACATAATGTTTGAATGATTATTTGGATGTTGTAATGGTGTTGCAGGAGTGGTCCCATAGAATTATGAGTTCATTATGAACTTTGACATGGTATTAAAGCAAAACCTACAACCATTGCTCAATATTTTGTCTTTGTTCATTTTAAAGGCTCAATCCTCTGACTATTATTTTGGAATTTTACTTCCATCATAATCAAGTTACTCTGGATCTCCTAATAACATGAAGGCTTCTGTAGTCATATGTTGCATTTATGAAGAGCCTTTGTGTATAGATTTGCATGCTTTTTTATCAGGGTCATCCTCTTTCTTAACAAGGGTTTCTATGGATTTTGCATACAGTCATACATGTTTTTTAATTTTATTATGTGATTAGTGCATACAAATATGATATTCACATTATTTGAAAGTGTTGAGCTATCTACCATAATAAATCTATTGAAAATTATATTCTCATTTTATAGCTAGACCATAATGTAATTTGAAGGACATTCTCTTTTTATTTGGCTGATTTAAGAACTAGTACCAGTCAAATGCCTAAGTACTATTTGTATGTAGTCAATATTTTTTTTGCATGCATTCTAAATTCCACTCAAGGCTATTTGACCCAAAAAAATCTCCTATAATCTGCTTGGTCCATGACCACTTCACTCATCAATCGATGCAAAGTCAAGGTGGTTTTGGTCATGAAAATATCTGCCCATCAATGTTCAAAAGGAAACATTAGTAATTTTGTGGAAGTTGATGGGATTATAAGACACTAAATCAATATGTCAATTTGAATCTTGATGCATGCTCTCATGTATTTATCATAGCCTTCTATCCATATCACAGATTAGGACTACATGCATACCTTGATTAATTTAGTATTGACACTTACCAACTTTTCATTGGACTCAACACAGAGCTTACCTTGATTAATTTGAACCATTCTCATAATATCTAAAATTGCATTAGATTGTGAGGAACATCATTTGACTCATAATCCCCTATATAATGGCATTGATTTTTTTGATTTTTAGGTTTTGTTAGAGCATACTTTAGTTAAAAACCTTGTTTCCACCCACCAGATATTTAGCCAATACCACAATTTATATGCTATTTGATTTTATCAAAATTTTGGTTGATTTGTTAAGTCTACAATTCTTTCCCATACAATTACATCCATTTACTCTCCTTTATTGATGGCTAATTCATTGCCAAGATCTTTGTATAGGGTGGATCTATTTTATCCCCAACCTGGATGCCTTGTGACACCTATGCATGCATTTGTATTGGGAATGATGTGGTTTTTCTATTAATCACAACTATATCTTTTGTAATCCTCCATGTGGTGCCCACTATTTTTTGACCACTTTTCAAGCCCACATTTTTATACATATAGATGTGTGTTTTTAAAGTGGGGTGGTGATTTATACCTTCCACTACAAAGTGGGGATTCAATTTTTAAAGTGGGAGACATATTTATTTGTTTGGTAGATGTATTATAACTGGGGACTTTATTATTACAAGCAAGTACATTTTGTTGAGTGGTGGTTTTTTAATAATGTGGTGGATTATTGTATAATGTGTGGGGACACAAAAATCCTTAGAGGAGTGAAATATTTAAATGTGATAGGGACTTTGACCAATTTGTCAGAAGTGTTTTTTTGAGTGTTTTTTTTGGCATTCACATTTTTTCACTCTTGGTAGTCAAAGATGGAGGGTGAGGTCTAGTCTAGCAAGTGATTAGACTCCCTCATAGGATAATTGAGAGGATTTATTGTTCTCACCTTCTTTAGAGGTTAATTTTATTATGATTGTACCCTCTTGGCCCACACTATTATTTTCATGGATGAATTTTAAGTAGATTTTGATGTCCCATTTTTTAGTGTGCATTATACTTATGAGCCACGTGTTCTCTTCATGAGATGCATTTTTGGTGGTAATCAACATATTTTTTAAAGGTTCTAATTTTGTTTATAGCTAGGTATTTTTTTCCATTTTACATTTTCAAATATGGATTATTACATGTTAAAACCCCTTAGTTCCTCAAACTATACCACCTGTAAAACCAAGATGATGTTACACTTGCAGATGAAGGGATTGTGGAAAATTGTTCTTGGTGATTTCCCTATTTTTACATATGAGGATGATATTGTATGGCTTGTATCCTTATAAAAGGAGGCTCTTTTATTTATTCACCTCCATGTTTTTAAGAGTTTTCAATCTCATGTTAAGAATGCTTGGTGACCTAAGGAAGCATGGAACATTATTTCTACATTGTTTAATGAGGTCAGTTCACCTCCACATGTCCTTCCTTCTTCTCCTTCCTCTCAAAGTGAGGATTCTTTTGTTCATGACATTGTTTCTCCACCATCTTCTCCTATTTGTAAGGATGAGTTTCTTGACAGTGATTTGCATGAGGACTATTTGGCATCTTCATCTTCTCCTATTAGTTCTTGACCTCTTTCCATTATTAGTGAGGACATAGTTTTTGAGGATGAGATAATTATACCACCTCTTACTACTACTCATGATGTCGATTAGATTACTAGTGGTCACTTGGATGAGGTACCTTTACCTTATCCACCTACTAATGCACATTTTGATAGAGTGGTTGTTTCTCTTGTTTTTAATTTTTTTTATGACTCTTGACAGTACCCTACCAAGTCCTAAGTAACCCATTAATCATATAGCCTCTTTCCTAACACTTTAGGAAGAAAATAGGAAACTTTTGATGGATAATTCTCTTATGCACTCCCTAATTCATGGAAAATATGCCCTTATTTGTTATCTAGAGAAGAAACTAGTTGGCACACAACATTAGTCTAACATTCCATCATGTTGTGTTACTGAATCTTGTACACATCCATATTTTATAGTGTGATTTATCAGATTATGAGCAACCCATTATTCCTAATAACTCTATTTTTGCACTCTACACATCCCACTCTATTTCTACTTGAATATATGTTTGTTTTTTATAAGCATACCATTAGTTTTGGATCTTGCATGCTTCATTCTATGGGTCACACTACCATACTTATAGGCATTGGGAAGCATTTATAGGTCATTGATCACCCTATTAAAACTATTACATGGATTTCTCAGCATGGACTTAGTTATGATGCAAGTGATTCATCTTCATTGGTATCTATTGATAGAGATCCATTTTTTTTCACTTCACTCTTCATGAGGATACTAAGGTTCATATGAGATCTACTACACCTTCACTTAGGCCTAAGAAACCTAATATTATAGTGGTTAGACATGATCTACCTAATACTTCTTTGGATGTTATCTCGCATTCTTCTATCATGGAATTTGTACCCACACATATGTAAGCATCTTTATCCACCATTAGTGTTTATTTGGGGTGGATTCTTTTTATCTCTCTTGGTGGCATAAGAAGCATTCTTTAAGAGGACACTATACAAATCATTCCTCTACTATTCAACTTCTTCAATCGCACATTATTTCTGCCTATTGATTCTTTGATTACGCAGATGTATTTTCTTAAGAATACATATCTCATTTCATAGATGATGTATTTCATAGATTGATTACATTATGGAGTTTCTTGCATCACTTGGTGATATTATTATAGGATGGGACTTTTATTTGTAGTCACATTGAGATTCATGGAGATTTTGTCTTCATGTTTGTGCTCCATGATTGAACACTTTCTTATCCAATTACATGACTATCCCATCACCACTAAGTACATCATTCTTGAGATATTTTATATTTGTATCTAATTGTTGATCATCTCCTTCAGATGTTTTGGTGGAGCTTGTTCTCCTTCTAGAGCATATTTAGTCTAGTGTAGCCCAGTGTCAACATTTTAGTGTTTGTATAGTGGGATTGTCCCACTCATTCAAATGGTTTTTTTTAGTCACTACACCCATTTCAACATTATGGGTGGGGTGTGTGGACATACAAATTTAGGTTTTGTGCTCATTTTTAGTACACCACATTTTTTTTGGAGGTAGTTGATTGAGTGCATATTTTGTTTAATGGGATTCATTCCATTGAGTGCACCTAATATAATTTTGTGTTGAGACTTTGAGTCATGCTTCTTGGGATACCTTGCAACATATTTTTCTTTTTCACTCTCACTTTGGTTCTACTAGTTTTTGGGTACCTTGTGGTGATACCTTTCATCCTTGGTAACTCTTTTTTCCCCAATTTGGTGGTTAATGTTTTTATAGGGTGAGCCTCATATAGAGTACTAGTTCTTATTTGACTTGGTAGTTAAAATGACTTGACTATTGGGGATCAACCAACAAAGTTGATTACTATGTGAAAGCAACTAAACAAAGAATTAAACCATAATAATAAGTAACTAGAATCAAAAATAATAAAGAATAAGAGATACAAGAAACCACCCTAAAAACTTGTATTAAACTCTTCCAGAAGGAAATACAATGAATAAAATCACACTTTCTTCTCACACCTCTCACATGTACAGATCTCTTTCCAAATGTCTTTCTCTCAAGAGTTCTCTCTCTCAATTACCATCAATTCCAACAACCTAGATTGATACACATATACTATACAAATATCTTGTACTGTTCTTGTCCAATTCAATAAGCTATGAAGATCTAATCCTATATATAATATTAGGAAACATGAGCATGCATTCACAACCATTAGATGCACCTCCTAATCAAGGGCTCAAAATAGTCCTATTAAAGATAGAGATGCAGACTTAAGACTAACACTTAATCTCATCATGTAAACATTTTGTTCATCCACGAAAATAGAATTCTAGAATGCATAGGTGACTGACGTCGGTCCCTACCTGTCTGCACATGACCAACATCAGCTGATCTGTAACTGATGCTAACATCTCCCAGTTGACCACTAATCGACGTCAGTCGCTCCTGATCGATGCCGGTGACTGTGTAACTCTAGCAACCTATAATTTACTCATTTGGTGAAGCTTTTAGCTCCACAACTCAACAATCTCCCACTTGGAGATAAACAGCTGCACCAGTACCTTTACAACAACATCTTCTAGCTTCTCCATCTTTAAACTCAATCATGAAGACCAACAAAAGTTGAATGAAGATTCAACTTCTCCTTTGTTACTAGCTTGGATAACATATCAGTAGGGTTCTTATCTATATGGATCTTTTCCAGATTCAACTCACCATCCTCTAATACCTGTCTAATGAAGTGGTACCTAAGCTGTATATGTTTGGTTCTTGAATGAAAGGCTGAATTCTTAGCCAAATGAATTGCACTATAACAATCACTGTATAATCTACAACTCTCTTGCTCCTTTCCTAGCTCTTCCATGAATCGTGTCATCCATATCATCTCTTTGCTAGCCTATATGACTGCAATGTATTATGCCTCTATAGTAGACAAGGCAACAACCTTTTGCAACTTTGAAATCTAGCTAACCACCATTCCACCAACAGTGAAAACATATCCTGTGGTGCTTCTTCTACCATCTAAATCACCTGCCATATCCGAATCTACATATCCATGTAGAGAAGTGTTTGATCCACCATAGCACAAATGCCTACTACTGGTCCCTCTCAGATATCTAAGAATCCACTAAATTGCTTTCCAGTGCTCCTTCCCTAGATTGGCCATATACTTACTTATAACTCCCACTGCTTGGGCAATATCTAGTCTAGTACATACCATTGCATACATTAAACTCCCAACTGTAGAAGCATATAGAACTTTCCTCATGTACTCTACCTCATCATGTGAATTAGGACACTGTTCTTTACTCAACTTGAAGTGTCCAGCCATAGGTGTGCTTACCGGTTTTGCATCTTGCATATTGAACCATTTCAACACCTTGTTCACATAATCCTCTTGAGACAAAATCAACCTGTGATTTTTTTTGTCTCTCTTAATATTCATGCCAAGGATTTTCTTTGTTGCTCCTAAATCCTTCATGGCAAATGTGTGAGGTAATTTCACCTTAAGCTCAGAGATATTCTGCATGTGTGATCCTACAACTACCATATCATCTACATACAACAACAGAATAATATATCTACCATTATCCAATGTCTTAAAATATACACAATGGTCAGATTGACATCTACTGTAGCCATGCTCAGTCATAAATCTATCAAATCTCAAATACCATTGTCTAGGAGCTTGCTTGAGACCATACAAGCTTTTTTTCAATCTGCACACAAGTTTCTCCTTACCTTGGACCTCAAATCCTTTTGGCTGATCCATATATATTTCTTCATCCAAATCTCTATGAAAAAACATTGTCTTATCAAGCTGCTCAAGATGCAAGTCCTCAATAACAACTAAAGACAATACAGTCTGTATAGAAGTCATTTTAACTACAGGAGAAAAAATCTCACCAAAATCAATACCTAGTTTTTGTGCAAATCCTTTCACTACCAACCTGGCCTTATATCTCATCTGTCCATTCTCACCTTCCTTCAATCTGTAGATCCATCTATTCTTCAGTGTCTTCTTTCCCACTGGCAACTCAACCAAATCCCATGTTTGGTTCTCTTTCAGGGAATCAATTTCCTCATTCATGCCTAGCTCCCACTAATTCTTGGATTCCACCTGTATTGCTTCATCAAAACTCTCTAGTTCTCCACCATCAATAAGTAATAAATAGTATAATGAAGGGGAATATCAAATTAGAGGTTTAATTACCCTTTCTGACCTCCTAATGGGCATTTGAGACTCATTCACAACACGCTGTCTGCCCAAATTCTCTGACAGTGATCGACCTAAGTCACCTCCAAGCCTGTAACTGATCGACATCGGTTCCACATGACCGATGTTAGTTTCTACCTGACCAACATCAGTCACTGTCTGACTGACATCAGTTTTTGTATTGTTGACATCGATTCCAACCTGACTGACATCAGTCTCTATGTTTTCTTATTTGTGATTATTATTTCTTGTGAGCTCATTTTGGACCGTTACCTCGTCTAATTCTCCATTACTCTGCTCAGATTGATTCAGCTTGTTGAGCTGATCACTATACATCACTTTTTCATTGAAAACAACATCATGGCTCCTAATTATTTTGTTAGTTCCTAGATTCCAAAATTGGAATCTGAAATCTCCAGAGCCATAACCAATAAATGTGCACCTCATAGACTTAGCATCCAGCTTCTTTCTATTTTCTTTATCAACGTGCACAAAAGCTTCAGAACCAAAAATTTGAGAAATGAAAGATCTACCTTTTTACCTATCCAAGCCTCTTCTAGAATTCCACCATCCAGAACAGTAGAGGGTCTTCTGTTAATCAGGTAAACCTTGGTGTCTACAACTTCTACCCAAAACTGCAAGGGAAAACCAGCATGCAACCTCATACTCCGTGCACACTCTAATATTGTTCTGTTCATCCTTTCAGCAACTGCATTTTGCTGAGGTGTCTTTGGAACTATCCTTTGCCTACGTATTCCATTCATATAACAATACTATTTGAACTTATAGCTACAAAACTCACCACCATTGTCAGATCTATGGCACTTCAATCTCTTGCCTATTTCATTCTCAACCAAAGCTTTCCAAATCTTAAAAGTGTCAAAAACATCAGATTTCTTCCTTATGCAATAGACCCATACCTTTCTTGTAGCATCATCAATGAAAGAAACATAGTATTGTGATCCTCCAATAGAAGCAACCTAAGCTGGTCCCCACACGTCTGTGTGAACAAGCTCCAACTTGTGCTTCTTCTTTGTTGACCCAGTCTTGAAAAAACTCACTCTCTTCTGTTTCCCAAAAATATAGTGCTCACTAAAATCTAGATCTATGCTTTTCAAATCTGAAAGCTTACCTTTTGACTTAAGAATTGTCATTCCCTTCTCACTCATGTGGCCAAGCCTCTGGTGCCACAACTTTGCATCTACATCTGAAGTAGATAATATAAAAGGAGAATTATTAGTAATAAAATTACATAAATAGAGAGTACCTACTCTCTTACCTCTGGCCAATACAAGTGCACCTTTGGAAACCTTCCAAGATTCAGCTATGAGAGTTATTGTACAACCCTCATCCACTAACTTTTCTACAGAAATTAGATTCCTCTTCAGGCTGGGAACATGCATGACATCTCTCAACACCCATGTGTTGCCATTCTACATTTTCAACTGCACTTTTCTATTGCCAACTATTTTACAAGGCTCATCATCCCCTAAATAAACTATTCCAAAATCTCCATGGACATAGTCACTAAAATATTCTCTATTTGGGGTTGCATGGAAAGAGGCACCAGAATCTAAGACCTAAGATTCTATATTATTATGCAAAGAAAATATAAGAGCATCTTGTGCAACAATACTTGCAACTTTTGCTTCTTCTTTACCTTCATGCTGATTGTTCTCTTTAGGTTTTGACCAGCAATCTTTGCTTATGTGCCCTATCTTTCCACAATTCCAGCAGGCTATCCTCCTGCCATTTTTGGATTTGGATCTACCTCTCATCTTTGACTTAGACCTTGATCTCCCTTTCTTGCTCTTCTCTTTTTGCCTTCCCCTGCTCTCAAAACTTAAAGCGTTCCCTGATGTTTCCTCTATGCTTTTCCTATGAATTTCTTCATTCAAGATTACACTAACAACATCATCTACTTTTAAAATATTTGAAGCAGATGCAGTATTACTAACTGCCATTACCAAGCTATGCCAACTTTCAGGTAAAGAGCATAAGATTAATAGAGCTTTAATTTCATCATCAAAAACTATTTTGACTGAATTTAATTGATTTACAATTCCATGGAAATCATTTAGATGATTAGATACAGATCCACCTTCCTGCATTTGCAAATTAAATAACTGCTTCATAAGATATACCTTATTTGAAGTTGAGGGTTTTTCATATAAATTTGCTGAAGTAGTCATTAACTCTACCATTGACTTTGCCTGTGATAAATTAGATATCACAGTAGATGCTAGACTCAATCTTATAGATCCAAGAGCCTTTCTATCAAGAACTTCCCATTCTTCATCTTCCATGTCTATGGGCTTCTCTAAAACCCCACCTAACGGTAAGTATAGATCTTTCTGATACAGATAATCTTCTATCTACATTCTCCATAATTGGTAATTCTTGCCATTAAACTTCTCTATTCTCAATTTAATTTCTTCTGCCATTACTTCTCCCACTCAAATAGAAACCCCTATGAGTGACCTGTAATCAACAAACACTAACCAGATCTGAAACACCTGTTAGTCAACCTGAGCTCTGATACCACTTGTTGGGGATCAACCAAAAAAGTTGATTACTATGTGAAAGCAACTAAACATGGAATTAAACCAGAATAATAAGTAACTAGAATCAGAAATAACTAAGAATAAGAGATATAAGAAACCACCCTGAAAACTTGTATTAAACTCTTCCAGAAGGAAATACAATGAAAAAAATCACACTTTCTTCTCACACCTCTCAGATGTACAGATCTCTTTCTATATCTCTTTCCCTCAAGAGTTATCTCTCTCAATTATAATCAATTCCAACAACCTAGATTGATACACATATACTATACAAATATCTTGTACTGTTCTTGTCCAATTCAATAAGCTATGAAGATCTAATCTTATATATAATATTAGGAAACATGAGCATGCATTCACAACCATTAGATGCACCTCTAATCAAGGGCTCAAAATAGTCCTATTAAAGATAGAGATGTGGACTTAAGACTAACACTTAATCTCATCATGCAAACATTCTGTTCATCCACCAAAATAGAATTTTGGAATGCACAGGTGATTGACATTGGTCCCTGCCTGTCTGCACATGACCAATGTCAGCCAATCTATAATCGACGCTGGCATCTCCCAGTCGACCACTAACTGACGTCAGTCACTCCTGATTGATGCCGATGACTGTGTAACTCCAACAACCTGCAATTTACTCATTTGGTGAAGCTTTTAGCTTCATAACTCAACATTGACATCCATAGACTCTGTTTAGATGGATTGGTTACCATAGGGACACATTATATTTCACTATGATTTGAACATGGGTACCTTAATAGGCCTTATTATTGGGACCCATTCAGTCTCTTTCCTTTCTCTTTTTAATGCATATTTTGCACTTAAGAAAGGGTATTAGAGTAAGCATTAAGCTTAATTGAGAGTTTGTTATTTAGTTGATATTTGTTGAATATTTGCATTGCTATTTTATGCTTACAAATATTCTATATCAACTAATCTTGGTTTTATAAAACAAATTATTATTGCATGAAACTAACTCATATTACCTATTTACTAAGCACTCCTCATTCTTCTCCTATCAAAATTGTGAAGGGAAAGCTAAGGATTTATATTATTCTTTTGAGGAATAATGATATTGGATTGTGCATAATTATTATTATGTGTCTAAATAATGTATGCATGATTATTTGGCTATTGTAATGGTGTTGTAGGAGTGATCCTATAGAATTATGAGTTCATTATAAACTCTAACAATCTCAAGTCCACATGCAGTACATGTCAAGGTTATGATAAAAGGAAAATTCCTTGTTTAGGTTGTGTGTGGCTTCCTATTACCATCCCTCCTATCACCATTCATGTGAATTTATGATATTTACCTTCCCCCTTTCTTATAACATATTTATTGGTAGTCCTTGGACTCATTATATGAGAATCATTACCTTATCTTCTTGATATTGCATCAAATTCCCCCGTAATGGTGATATATACAAGATTTAATGAGACACAAACCATTGGAATTTTGAAAAAATACAAGACCATGGTGTATTTAAAATTCCTACCCTTGAACCCTTTCCAAGTATCCCATTTAGGGAATTTCAACATTTTAATTATCTTGTTAATTCTACCTGAGGTTATAATGGTCACTCTAAACTCATCAAGAACATACCACCTAACCTCCTTGATTTCAATGATGATGAGCTAGATGAGATCAGCTTCAAGACCAAAACTTAAAATTTATCCCATCATCCCATCACCCAGATCTTGCCATATTTAAATTCATGTTCCCATCAACCTCCTATCAATGACATACCCATGGTCTTAACCAAGACTAGGCATTTTATTCATTATGCAACTTCTAATAAAAATATTATACCTACTTATAGCATCAACTTGCATATACCTGATTATGATGATGGTTATACTTTAGATGATCCATTTCTAGGACTATTCTAAGATAGAGATGTTAATATTATTCAGTATCATACTTATTTATTTTAGTATTTTCATTCATAATATTGTGTTCCTTATTTTATAGTGGCTAATTTTATTATTATTCCTATTTTTTATAGGGTAGAGATGGAGTGATCACATGATAGACCTCAAGTTTTATTAGAGCCTCTTAGAAGCATGCTCATGTATAATGCCATAACTGATCCTTATCATTTTATTAGATACTAGAATCCTTCTAGTTTGCTTCCCCCAAAGATGTTAGCTACTGTTCTTAAGCCTTCTATGTTTCCTACCCCACCTTTAGCTAAACCTAGTCTATAAACCAATCTTGCCTTTCATTGGTGATGGTCTTCTTCATTTAACATATCTTGATCCCATTCCCACCCAATGGGTCAATCAAACTTATTGTGATGTTCCCAAATTTTCTAATCATTAGACTAAAGACTACCAGTTATATCAACCTTCTTAGGCTTCTACTTCTACATCTTTTGTTAGTAGACCCACAAAGTCTACTAACAAGAGTATTTGTTACTTTCATGGCACATATAAACATTATTACACACATTGTTGAAAGCTTTGGATATATATTGACACATTGTGTCCTACCCTTCCTCATCTTAAATATAAGGCTATACCTCCTCCCAAGTTGTTACTTGAGTATATCCCTAAATATGGGGAGTTATATTATCTTTGGCACCAATGTAATACCAATCATTGTTGCATTCTATAATAACACCTTCATGATCACCTTGTAACAATTTTTGTGCATACTATTCCTCCTCTCATAGGTCATCCATGTAAGAAGGCTCCTCCTTATTTACCTTTGAATTATTTCCCACCTATGGTTACTTCTCTACTAGTGGTTCCATCTTTTTGTTCCATAAATAACTTTCCTATTCTGACATCTATGCCCCTCCTTGAGTATTCTATGCATTAGATCCCTCATGAACATGATCCTTTATATACACCTAATTTTATACTGAGGAGATTCAGCAAGAGTTATTTTCATAGCTTTCCCTGAGGATATATGAGACTGTAGTTATTGTTATGATCCAACTTCATAGGTATATTTCAGATGTCATGCATCATATTTGTGGATAAATTTATCAGTATTTACAAACACAACATGGTGCTCTTTCACTTTATTCTTCATTATGATTTTGGATTGGATTTGTGATCCACTTTTATATATCATTTGACTATGTGTCAAATCTGGTTTCACTTATATATTTCACATGGATCTTTATACTATCCATTATGTGTTATATATGGTTTCAATTTCTTTCATCTTTTTTATGGCTTCTTTCCATGATTGCATGCTTATATTTATGAGTTCATGTTTTTCACATATATCTTTTTATTTTCTAATGATTGTTTACTACCTTATCTCAAAAACATAGATAATTATTATTGTGACTTGGTTATACAAACCTTAATCCCCTTAGTAATATTTTCTTACCATGTGATCAGTTCATAAACAAGACATCTCATTGTAATCTTATTTTACCTATCTAATTTGGATATCCATGTTTTCCCTTCTCTCCTTTTTCATATTAAGCATAAATACAATTTATACTTGAGATAACATGTTGGTTCATAGGTAAGCCTAAGTGTTTAGTCAAACATATCTTTTGATACTCAGCTTCATTTAACCAAGTCTAAATTGCATTAGTGTGTATCACTTCCATCACTCATGTGGGTTATTCCAAATCTATGTGGAGGAGGAATCATAAAAGCCATAAAATTTAAAAGACAAATCATTTAAATAAAAGGAAATGGCACAAAAGGAACATACAAATTTCAAACTTCAAATCACACTAAAAGATATGATTCATATCACATCTCCTTTTTCTAATCAAAGATCAAACTCCATATTTGGTCTCATGATAGATTTGAGGTCTATTGGGGTGCAATAAGCCAGTAGATTAGGAATGAAAAATTAAAAAAAAAATTCATACTACCTAATTTTTCACACAAGTACCCAATCTTCACAGTAGATCGATGACTCTGTAAGAGGTCTTGAGGAGTAGGGAACATTTTATGGTAAGGTAGGTCCATTTTAATTTTCTTATTTATATAACCAACATTTTTTGAACTTAGTATCTCACCTATTTGCCTATATAGCTTTGTACTTATTGTGAATGGGTATCCTTCATATTTTGATGGTCACTAGACTCTTAGTGTCTTTATTGTGTACCTAATATACCTCATGTTTCTTAAGGTCTCCGCATAGATACCTATGTCATGCTTTTTACAATCCCTCTTTCATTTATAACATTCCTAATATCTCCCTTGATTTATTTTGTTAACTTATCATTCTCCCTAGGGTTTTTATTTGTGAGTTGTAGTGCAAGACCATGGATATGACCAAGCCTTCCTTAAAAATTACCACATTAAAACAATATTCTAAAATCATTCCCATTATTTTTTCCACTTCATTGGTGTTCCCTTTGTAAGTTTTAGTGTAAGACCATAGATAGGATCGGGCCCTCCTCACAAAATATTCCAATACACAAGTCACAATGAAATTAGATGTGTCAAATTTGAGATAGGCAGTGTTCGATTATGAGTTACATGCCATTGACATCCTTTCCAACTTGATTTAATATGTTTTATGCTTAATTCATTAATATTTTGATTTTATCTTCTTATTTTTTATTGCATTTATGCTTACAACCATTTTATTAAATTTTAATTACTTTCCATCTTGAATTAGTGTAATCAATTAAATTTCATTTTACATTTCTGTCTTTCTTTTTTATACTTTCCAACATGATTTAGTATGATTTATTGACTTAATTTTTTTATTTATTATACCATTGGATTTTTATGTGCCTTCCATTTTATTACAATATTTTCATAATTCCCAATGTGATATAGCGTGATTTTATTTATTTTAACTTGGTGCAAATATTTTACATGGTTTAAAAACATTTGTTTCTTTTTACCATCTTTGGTTTATTATATTTAGTCATATTTTGTTATTACACATTTCCTAATGTGATATAATGTGTAGTACATTTATTTTTGATTACTTATAATTTTCCAAATAATTTTTACCCTTTTATTTTTAACCATGCATGTATATCACATAATTATAGAAAATAAAACATACATCACATATTTTCCATAGTATATACAATAAAATCTAAATACATATGCTATAAATAAATATATCCATGCATCCACATCCAAATACAAGTAAAAATAATGAGATCAAAATGACAAAACCAATATATATATATATATATATATATATATATATATATATATATATATATATATATATATATATATATATGGCTCTAAAGATGGAATCAATTATGTCTATCTTTTGGCCTAGCCACACTACTCATAGATGCATATGATTGTCACCTTTGAATATTGTGTTATAAAGATGCAGTTCGAGATCACAATCCAACAACATTTTCCTATAAATTGGCCATCTTAGCCTGAACTTGTCCTAGCTAGATGGTGGTCACCATATGTATGGCTCCTATTCTAAGGCCTACCAAGCATGTTCCTCTCTTACTCTAACCCCTATTAATGGATGTGTCCCATTATCATGTGACTGTATCTACCTCATGGTCTCTCCCACCAGTCTAAAACAACCTGCTTAGGTTAGGGCAGATAGAACCATAGGATCATCTAATGTGGTGGGTTTGTATGGTTCTAAAACCTTATCTAAAATGTCATGGTGCATAGCCATAACCATGGATCCCCATTTGAATCTTCTATCATAGGATATATAAAACTAAAACTAGATAGGCATTAGATCACATATATATCTCAAATCATCTATCTACCATAGTCATAATGCAACTAATATCTTATATCAAAAACTTTAATCAAAATTAAAACATTCTTCACTAGTGCTTGTGTCACCAATCACAATCTCCTCATTTACTCATCTACTGAGTACTTCTTGTATCAACCACCTCTACACCACTATAAACCTAAGACTCATAACTCAAAACCATTGTGATCCTCTCCTTAGGGGTACCTCTATGGACTAGTTATGTCCTATAATAGCTATTGGGTCCCCTTATGTAGCAACTAACATTTGCATCTACTCATGTCAATGGTGCCTCCATCTTTTATGAGGATGTAATGTTCATTGTTGCCTCTATTATGATACCTATTGTGTCCCCACATCCATATATATCACCTCTCCCCTACTATCTCTACTACCATTTATTGTTATGCTCAACCAATCCATGGTCTAACACACCAAGGCCTGATTACTAGTATCTCTATAGGTATCCCTCCTCTACCCTTCCCTCTCAACTCTCTAACATGTCATGCCCAATAATCAGGTACTACTAGAGGATCCATCAGATGGGGGAGTCCAAAATATCCTATTAAGTGTGGTATTAGATGTGGCTTCACCCATGATGTGTAGTGGCCCATGTCTCATACTCATGCTAACCCTATTATAATAGTAAACCAACTAATCCATATGGTAAATATATGAGATTAGGATTAACACACTATCTCCCCTCATTTGATCATCTGTAATGCTAACACATGGGGCATGGCCCATATAACATGGTCTTATCTCCATATCAAGACCCAAGATAACCTATCATCAACTGCATGGGGTAACCCAACTAGTTGATACATGAGAAAACTCTCATATATCCATGCACTTAGTAAAATCATAGGTCCCATGGTGTTTTTACCTTTGAATAACATCACATACATATCATGCATGAGCTAGAAACAAATGACATCCCCAAAATCATAGAGTGCTCCCTAATCCAATATGGACTGACACAAAGCTATCATATATAGTGGTACCTTGCCATCCAAATTTTGACATAGCATTCATGATATCATAAGTCCTATCACCACTTTTTGAATGTATAGAATTCCTATAATATAAACATAAAAAATGCTAACCCTCAACCCAAGGTGAATCCTATTTGAGCATGTAGCCCATAAAGGCTAATTATCATCACATTTTTTTTGCCAATATATCAATAATCATTGATGTCTTACCTATTAGAGGTCCAAGTAATGCATGAATGTCCTCTAAAGTGATACCTGCCTCAATGGCATCCACATCCACCTCCCATTGGAAAGTGTTGGTCAATCATTCCCATGTTCCTAGGAACATGATAATGAGAGAAACACTCAAAGTGATCTATCTCATCTCCATGATGTTACCAAAACTTGAGGTAATTAGTTGAGCTCTATCCACATCCATTAAATGATCTAAAAAATCTAGTATCCATGATGTATCTACCAGGTGCCAATATCTATGACATCTCTACAAAATATCAAACAACAAAGGATGAATTAGATCTCCATGTCATAAATAATTACAATACATTCTTAAAAATTCACAAATTAACTACTTCATCAGTTGGTTTTATTTAGTTTCTTATGTTTTCTAATTTTTCTACACAATTGGCTTATTTGATACTAAATCAACTTTTTGCCCATAATATTACACATAATTGACTCATTTGATACTAAATTAGCCCTTATTATTTCCAACTAAATCAGCCCATTTGATACTAAATCGGCCTTTTCTCAATGCTATCATATTACATTAGCACTCTGATACATAATCAAACCTCTTTACCAAATTGTGTCAGCCACTTCCTACCAACTGCATTGGTCAAAAGGTACACAATTGACCATCTCTTCATTTAATACTACATTGGCCTACTTCTATGAAGTCAACCACCTTTAGTAATAGTATGTCATCCTACTACCACACACTTAGCCCCTATCTTTTGCTTGCCTTACAAACTAAGTTGACTAGGCTGGCTCTATTTTTTCATTGTGATGAATTTTTGACCATTTACCATAATTCATTAAGAATTTATTGGTCTGACTTCTTCTTACCTTGTACCCTATTTTATGCCTAGTCTACTTAAAATTTTCCTAGGATCAGTTTTGGTGTGTAGATTTTGCCTACCAGTCAAATTTAAATATTTAGCTCAATTTCAAATAAAATTGTTCAAAAAATTAAAATTCATGTTTTTTTATACCTATTTTGCACTTGTTACAACCACAATCATCCTCCCCATCTCTGTTTTCATCTCCTCACCATGGATTCTCTCTAGTATCAAACTGCATCTCTTTGAGCTCTATTTTTTTCAAAATAGTAAAAATAGCATATGAATTGTTTTTCTCCCTATTATGTTTACTGTTCAAATTTATTTACCTATCAAATATTTACCTCCAAATTCCTTTTTTCAATCATATATTTGTTTCTACTAGCTCTTTTTATGAATCCTAATATGTTCTAGAATCCTGACATCATAGAGAATATTTTCATATATTACTATACATTTTTAAAAAATAAATTGCTCTTTTTTGCTAATCTCTACAAGTTTGCCTAATGTTCTTGACATTGGACACCTTCACATTTATTACACTTTATTCCTTATCTATAATACTAATGTAAGAAAAAGTATTTGCTTTTGAATTATGTCCTTTCATTTATCTTACTTTCTTCTTACTACAATTTATTTAGGTTTAGCATTGTGTGTTGTTATGTTATTTTTCCAAAGCACCATCCCCTATTACACCTACATGACACATGATGATATTTTATTGGGGCATATGTATACACATAATATTCTCAATATTTGTCAATTATTGATGATTTATCTCTTGGAGAAACCTCTTGAGTCTCAATCTCTTTGAGTTCACACCTTAAAGGGTACACCGAGAAAGGGGTGGGTAGACCATTGGTACTTCAAAGTATTATTATCCCCTATACCACCACTTGATTTCAATCCAACCTTATCCTACACACTTCCCTAAGACTTACCTCCTTTCTTACACACTCCTCTAATATTTCACCATCTTAATTATCCCATTCATAATCCTAAAACCCTTTTTGATGGTTTACATTACATTGTCAACCCCATCGACCCTATATTCAAATTGATAAAAGCACGTTATGGTCTAAGTCATCTTTAGATGACCTAGATTGAAACTTAACTTGTTTTTATCAATTAACAATACAAATTCAATTGGGTCAACCCTTTCAGCTAAACTTTTAGAAAGTTTTGGGGTTATATTAAACTTATACACATCCATTTCTACCATTTAAAAGGAAGAGAATTAAAAGAATAATATATTGTGCATCTATTCATCCACAATTCTACTTGAGGAGCATAGCTGAGGGTTTTAATACTTTATTTAGATATATAGATCTTGTTTTATGGAGAAGCATTTTGGATGCATAGAGAATTTGTGTAGCATAGAGATGAAATATCCTTTTTATCCTTACATACCATAATAATCTCTTGGGAAGCACCTTGGCCAAGGGAAAGATTGAGGCTTGATAGGCTCATCTTCAAAGGTAAGTATTGATAATGTTGTTCCTCCTTTGTAAGAGTAAATAGAGATTAGTATTTGTACTTCTCTCCCATGTATTAGGATTTACTATACATTGAATTGAGTATAGATCTTTTATGCATGTTTACTTTTTATGTTTATTACCCCCACTTTTTGCAACAAGCTATTGTGAGAACTAGATTAGAGTTTTTTACTATACTTGCATATACTTTGTGAATATGAAAACATAGGACCTAACTAGGGTTATTACATAGTGTTACTTGACTACATGCTTTGAAACCCTATATATTAATGTTATTTTTATAAGAGATCCCTTGGTTAGGTCTAGCAGATCCATCTTAGTCATGACCTTGAATATCTAATGTATCATAAATTAAAAGTGTAAGTATGATTTATCTTCATTGAGATAGGATTGATTAATAGATCAATTGAATTTCCATTTTCATACAATCATATCCTATTCTATTAAGTATTACCTATTGAAAACCTAACCCAGACACTAACATTGATGCAATCATCTAAGGCTGCTGCAAGTGTTTGAGGCTATAAAATCACTAAGTATAGAATTTGGTGATTGTTTTCGAATACTCTTTTGGTTTGCTTCTTGCCTATTCCAGATCCAAATCTATATTAGTATTAAAACTAGACAAGTACCTTATTATTCATTATTTATTTTGATATTTATCATAAATTTACTTTCTATTTTTATCATATCTCAACATAATAAACTCAATATATGTTTTATTTGAGTTCTATAATTAATTACCATGTTATAGATCTATTTATCACTTTTGTGCTTATTCATTTATATATTTTTAACCCTAAATCCCCCACATTTATATTTTTAGGGATAAATAATTATACCCTTTATGCCAAATGGATATTTTATACATTATAATGTGAGGAATCTAGTAAAAATTGTAGGAATTTTTAATATTTTCTCTTCACATAAGTATTAGAATATTGGCAATTTTGTTTATAAATTTATTTGAAAATCATGGCAAATTCTTAAGCCTCGTCTAAGATGGGACATAGATGATAGTAACCTAGTTCCTAAAAATAACTAAATGATAACAAATCATTAATATATTGATAAGCATGCTAATTAAACACAATATTCCTTTTATGGAAGGAATAACTCCATATCGTGGGCCTTTTCAAGGGGAAAACCTCTTATTAGAGAAATCTCTATTAAAAATAAATTCTTGGATGCCTACAACATCATATGCCCCTTTATTTATACTATTTCTTATCTACCCCACTCCTTAATCTAATGCATGTGGGATTATTCATTATTATACTATTATATTATTATACCCCTATCTAGTTATATTACATTTCATCCCCCTTAAAATATTTTGCCCTCAAAACATGATAATAAATAGGAGGATGACCAAATGGAGGTTCAACTAATAAAATAGGTTGAAGACCATATGGAAGCTTGACCATGCATTTGTTTTTGCTTTGAATTATTATGTCTATGTTATGATAGGAGCATGTACAATAATAATGCAAACACAAGCACTAAAATAGGAGGTGGATGTGCATAAAGATGGATGAGTGGAATGACCAAAACTAAAATAAGATGAGTTTAGAAGTGAGAGTCATATAATAAAAGTTGAATCTTGGCAATGATCACCTTAAATATAGAATAGGGGTACAGAAAATAGTTGTCCTTGTGAACCAACTAAGGGTACATACCATCCCCATTAACATTGTTACCTGATGGAGGTGAATCCTCAGTTCTCTACTTCAAATCTATGATTGTCAGCTTGGGCTCATCTAAGGCCTACTTGAGCATGGTGATTTCTTGAATAGACTCATTGGAGGACTATTTGAGAACTTTTGAGGCTTGATCTGGTGATTTGGGTGCCATCTCAAGATCAGTTGGGGCCTATCTGGGCACTTATGTTTCTAGCTCAGGTGCTAAAAAGTCATGCTCTAATGATTTTATGATCTAAAGGGTCATTATTTGAAGATATTACCAGTTGATGTAGGCTTTAGCAAGCTTGGTTAAGCCCAAAACTTCTATCATTATGTGAGGATTGAACATTTCAACCTCATGTTGAATTGTATCATTAATACCACTAATGAAGCAACATTGGAAGAAGGAATCAGAGAGCCTATAGTCTGGTTGGAAAGTGCTTCAAATGTTGTTTGATATTCTCAGATGGTCCCCATTTGATGAAGTTGAGTCAAGACAATAATGAAATTACCTCTAGATAAAATAGGAATCCCCATGATTGCAATCAAATGGACATCAGATTCAATTGAAATTACATCCATACACTCATAATAAAAGGTTTTAAAATTATCCATATGATAAAAAATTAGACTTTATGGTGATAGTACTCACTTTTCTATGGAAGATTAAGGTGACACCTAATGACTATATGACCAATGTTTTTATTTTTTTTATTTTTTTGACACGTGAACATATTAAATAATAATAAACAAAATATGATTGATAATTAATACCCAAAATATGATTGATAATTAATACCAAAAATATTTTGAAGAACTTAAAATTAATAAATGACCTAAAAATAATTAACAAGACAAAAACCTAAAACCAAAGTTAAAAAAACTAAAGCACATTAGATATTTAAAAATAACATAAAACTTTGGGAATAGATTAAAAAACCTAAAAAATAACTAGTATGAAATATTTAAACAAATACTTAAAAATCTAACCTAATGTAAAATCATCACTAACAAATAAAAACCAAATTACATAAAACGTAAACCTAAAACTAAGAAACATGAAACAAAATAATCTAAATGAATTTGCCACATATACCACTACTAATTTTTTTTAATAAAACCAAATTATTTAAATTATATGTTAGAAAATAAATGAATCTAAACCTAAATATCAAATGAAATCTAAAATCTAAATACCACATAATAAAACAAAAATCAAGAATGTGATGGGAAAAAATGTGGTATGTATGGGAAGTGTGGTTTTGATTGGGTGTGAAAAATATGAGACCAGATGTTAGTAGGGTTGATGCAGTGGTATTTTAGAGTAGGGGAGATGAGTGTGAAGTGAGTTAGATTAACTGAGAGTGATCTGATTCAAATGCATGAATGGCTCTTTATCATTCTTTACCAAGCCATATGGTTGTCAGGATATGGGTGGATGACAAAGGATTAGAAGTTGTAGCCATCACCCTAGAGAGGAGTCATGAGTGTTGGCTTCCATAGGTAGGGAGAGATATTCATCCACCAAGAGAAGGTAAGTTAAATTGTGATAGAGTGAGAAGATTGAGTGCAGATCATGCAAAGAGGATTTCAAATGAAAATATGTGTGAAGGGTGAGTAAATTTACTGACTTAGGCATAGCCATTGAGAGAGAGAAAAATCCATCACTGAGTTATAGGGGAGAGTAAATGTGATAAAAAAATTATAAGTTGAGACTAAAAGGGGACTTCATGGCATACCAATATAGAACTAGAATGCTAAATCAATGCAGAATGCTTGAATGTGTAGATGAAGATCCTTATGTTAGCAACTGGCCATGGGAGATCCAAGCAAATTCAAATCCTATCGATGAAATTGGTATATGGATATCCTTGGATGAAAATTATGGAACCAAAGTAAAATTATATCTTGAAAAAAAATTAATATAAATAGATTTTGATCACTATAACCTATACATAGAAACTTGCACACACACAGGTTCATGAAAAAAATCAAACCCTTGTATATTATATACACTAGAATACTACAAACTATAATATAAATAAGAGAAAATATGAGATTCCACACAAAAAATCTAATATAATAGACTAAGAATAGGCATCTATAATATTTTTGTGTTGGTTTTGATGCTTTTACACTTAGAATAACCATGTATATATTATGGATTGTAATATTAACCGCTACAAAAACTCTCTTGAATCTCAAATTCTATGGCAAAAGAAAAATAATTTATCCCTAGAAAGCATTATGATACTAATGATAAGAACCTCATACTCAAAATATGGCTAAATAATAACAATCAACTCATATATTGATTAAAATGTTGAATACTCATAATATTCATTTTATGGAAGGAAAAATTCCATATCACGGGCCTCTTTGAGGGTGAAACCTCCTATTAGAGAAAGATCTATTAAAAATAAATTATTGGATGCCTAAAATTTCATATTCCCCTTTATTTATACTATTTATCATCTACCCCACTCCTCATTCTAATGCATGTGGGATTATTCACTATTCTACTATGCTACTATTATACCCCTATCTAGGTACATTACAATAGATGACTTTATAACTTGGTTTTATATAAACTCATTATTGAGGGTGGTATCCAATGATGAATTAATATGGTGTTCCATTTGATTTGGACCATTTTTAAAAATTATGGTTTATCCTAATTGGCATTAAAGTTGTATCTGATATTGTTTTAGTCACTCTAGGAACTAGATTACATGGCCTATTTTACATGAAAAAAATAAGTTACAAGCTAATGACCATGAATCAATAATGAAAGTGAAAACTTCCATACGATATGTGAATATAAATAATATTGGTGTTCAGTCACCTTACATATGGTGGATGGATTATAAATACCTTGTTGAGATCCCTTTCCATCGATATAAACCCTGACTAGGTTACCAACTCTTTCTCCTCAACTATCAAGTGGATGATTTGAATACTCATTAAAAGGTTAACTCATTTGATAAAGTGTGGAAATATAGGTTTTATATAAATTAAAGAAATCATTATTGATCCAAATAAATATAAATTCATTTGGTGAATTATTCACCAAGGTTTCCATGGATTTGTTTGGTTCCTTCAAGTGTGGCTCATCTTGTCCATGCAGTTTTCCAACACCAAAAACTTTTAATGTTTTTTTGTTGTGAAAGAATGATTAGTATACATTTTTATAGATTTTTTAGTGATTTCAAGGTGATGTAATGAATGTTCCATAGTGAGTGGATTAAGTGATTTGATAGCCTAAGTGACAATGACAAAGTGTGCAATGTGCTTGTCTTAGTGTGCTTGGTTGATCTCTAGAGTTTAACTAGTTAGAAAAATTTAGGTATGAGTATGGTGATTGTATCATGTGTAATAGGTCCATAAGATATTATTTATGATTTTATAGATTATGTGCATAATTTTAGTTCATCTAGTATTCCATAGTTTTCATCTAGATAGTTTGGGTCTAGTGGCAAAAAATCTGAGTAGGCAATTTGATGACATCACCATTTTCACGTGAGAATGAGTCAAGGGGAGTTGGTCATATGGTTGTGAAAAAATTAGTCCCTAGTTATTATTTTCCATATTTAAATTAATGCATATAGGAGTGGTCAAATATATGAGGGTGAAAATTTGGCTTCTCAGTTAAAATTCATTGTTTTAGCATACTTAGCCAAATTTACAATGTGGCCAGAAAGAACTGAGTAAGAAGTTTGATGATGGAATATCTCACACATGTGGAAATTTTAGGAGAAGGTGATCATATGAGTTTTTTAAATTTTATACCTAATTTATTTTCACTAAATATCATATCATGCAATGTAGTGCATCAAAACATATGCATATGCAAAGTCGGGCTCTCAGGTAGTTTGATTGTGTTTTTCCATACTTAGCCAATTTTACAATATGGCAATAAGAATAAAGGGAGCATTTTGATGGTGTTATATATTTCATGTATGAAGGTGTAAAAATGTAATGATCATATGGGTTTGTTAAATTTTGAGCATAGATGATTTGTGGTAAATTTGAGATCATGCACTAAAGCATGACAAAAGTTATGTGGGAGAAAAGTTGGTCTCCAAGACAAATTCTAAGCACAGTTGGCTCTATAATAGAATATTTTGAGAAGGAATTTTAATGGAATTATATCTCCCATGTATGATGGTTTCAATATCTATTTGTTATATGTTTCGATTCCTCTTTTAAAGGAGAACATATGGTGCAATTTATAGGACATGAGATTGATTGAAACAAAAGATATATCTATCCAAAGTTGGGCTTTTAGCTATATTGAAATGGTCCCCATACTTAGTAATTTCTACACAAATTAAAGCTCAAGTAATATCGATGGTGTGCATTACTCTAAAGAGTGAGGAATCATTGAGATGAGGATAGGTGCATGATGTTTAATGATTGAGTAAAGGTACAAGATAAGTATCCAATGATGAGTGGGTGTTCATACAGATTGATCAAATGGTAAGTGTTGATCACTAAAGACCTAATCGATCCATAGAAATTGAAAAAGCATGTTAAGTCAAAATTACAAAATTACATGATATGAGTTCTATATACACATAATATTTTCAATATTTTATCACAGGAACCCATCAAGACTCAATCTCTCTAAGTGCATGCCCTAAAGGGTGCACTAGGAAAGGGGTGGGCAGACCTTTGGTGCTTTGCAAGATTGTTTTTCCTTATTTCCACATTATTACCAATCCAACCATTCCCCAAACTATTAATCCTCCCTTTTACACTCCTCTAGTCTTTGTCATCTTTCTATCCTCCTTTTCTTCCCTTAATTCACTTTTGGACTATCATTTGTACTAGGTCGGCCATGGTTGACCACGTATAGTTTAGGGGTGTTTTTCACTTTTTGGGTTTGTTATTGTTTTGACCAACCTAGCTTAGATCTAGTGGATTGTCCTTAAAAACATACAGGATCAACCATGGCTGACCCTGTATAGCTAATGTTTCTAGGAGGATTTAGGGAAATATTTGCCTATAAATACAAGATCATTTCAACATTATTTCAATATGAAATAAACAGTTATTACTCACTTGTGCTTCTTCACAATATGCTCTTCCACCATTCTACTTGAGGAGTCTTAACTTATGGTTTCTACTTGGAGAATCTAGTCTTGTGGATAAGTCTTAGATGCTTTGGATTATCTTAGTGATCCTTACAAACCACAATAACCTCTTACGAAGCCCCTTTGGCCAAAAGAGAGATTGAGTCTTGACAAGTTCACATAGGTAAGTATATTCTAACTTTTTTCTCCTCTCTTTAGTAGATATAAGTAGCATATGTGTTAGCTTGAATAATATTACTCTTCATATTCCATGTATTAGGGTCTTACTCATATTTAGCTTAATTGAAATTCTCTTACACATGTTTTGATTGCTTTACTAACCCCTTTATTATGCCACAAGATTTGTTGTGCACTAGATTATATTTATTTTATTGTTTATTAGCATAGGTGAAATATTAAGCTTAGGACTCTTTTAGGGTTGTTACATGATTGTATTAGACTATAGGATTTGGAACCCTACCTCACATGGTGTATTATGACAAGTTATCCCCTAATAAGGGCTAGTAGATCCCCATATTGGTCATGCTCTCACTTAACAAATGTATTCCCAATCAGAAGTGTAGGTATGCTCTATTTTCTCTGAGCCGAGATCAATTTATAAACATGATGCATTTATAATTACATACATTCTAGTGAACTTGACATGAAAATAACCTTTAAAAGATTTATTTCATTCTTTTTATCATTATTTTTATCATATATTTGTCAAATTAGATTGAATTTGTCGACCCAATTCCAATCTTTGTGCATAGGTTTTTAGAAACAGGTAATTGGATCAACTTAGATGACCTACTACTAGTTTTTAGACTTCCAAACTTCCATTTTAGACTAATAGGTCAACCCAATTAACCCTGTACACTTTTAGGCTTAAAATTTAGACTACTAGGCTAACCAGGCTCAACCCTATACATTTTTAAGCACTCAATAGTAAGATCCTAGAAAGCTTGGTAGATCCAGTCGATCTAGTCAAAAAAGTTTTTAACCATATTCCAAGGTTTTTGACTATAAATCTTCATTATTAGAATATTTGATCCACAAAGGTTTATTTCTATCTCTTTATCTCTTTCTTTTATTTCCTTTTATAGTTTCCAGTCTTTAAAACTGCCCCTACATAGTCAACTAGATCAACCCTATTGACCTAGTTTTGTGTTCTGTGTTGTCTAAATAACTAGGTTGACCCTAGCTAGCCCTATTTATTTTTAGACCTTACTTCCATAGTATAGGTTTGACCATGTCAACCTTATTATATATTTTTTGTATATAGTATCAACACTATACCTTGTGTCAAGTTAAAATTAATCTTTATATGATAGTAATTAGTTGATAGCTTTCTTTTCTTGTTTCTTACATGCTTAGAATAATTCAAATAGTCTAATTAGGAGGTTATTAATTAACCGGTTAGTTTCAATATTTTTATTTTATGCACACATCCAAATCACAAAATCTAAACAAGCATTTTAACATTTTTCTACCCAAGGCCAACCTACTTGGATTTCATCACCAAGGGGGAAGTTGACTTGATACTCTGGCCAAGTATAAAGTGTGATTAATGGTATATTCTAGCTAAGCACTTGACAACCTTATCACTATGGTGTGTGAAGTGAGGGGTTAGGCTCCAATACCAAGCTTGTATTATTATCACTGTAGTCCCTTTTAGCCCAAAATACCTAAAACCATCCTTAGATTACTATCTAGTTCCTTGCTTTACAACCAACTTCCCATCACATTTAAAACCATTTCTTAATAATTTCAAAAAATATTCAGGTTGAAAAAATAGTTATCTCTTTACTTTTAAAGTTTATTTCTTTCTCTTTTCTTAATTATGTGTGCAAAAACTTGCATTAGCTAGCATTAGTGAAACATTTTGTATTATGTGCTTTAATTGGATTGGCTAGTGTTGATACAATTGACTATTTATTTACATTTAACCCCTATTTTATCTTCTTCCTACCTCTATTTATTTTACTAGATCGACCCAATTGACCCTATATAGTTTGTAGGCCTTGTTTCCTATACTAGGCTAACCTAGTTGACCTTATACTAGTTCCATATTTCTCCAATCTTAAATTTTGTTCATCTCTCTTCAATTAGAATGAAGACCCCTATCAAAATCTTCTTGGATATCTTGAATCCATTTATATCCTATATGGGATGTTCATTTCTCCCTCTCTTTTCCTCCCAAGAGCACCATCACTCTTAAGGCACCTCTTCTCCTCCTTCATCCATGAACTATAATATGGTGTAAATAACACATCAATATGACATTGATGGATCTAATCCTTTTCTTACCTACCAAGATAATTCTCATCTTCAAAATATTCAAACTAATGTGGGAGTGATTGACACATGTTTATTCAACATCCCCGCTAATAACCCATTTTCTAATAACCCTCCCCCTAACACCAATTTTGGGAATGATCCTACCAATGCCAACCTACCTCCTAATACAACCTGTTGGTTGAATATTTTGTCTATCAGTGTACTGGTAAACAAAATAGGTCTTATCAGCCAAAGCAAGAAGATTAGTCTTCCTAATGTGTAAGTTTATCACATCAGGAGGAGACTGCTCTCTCCTCTCATCAAGGGGAGGTTCCCTGTGGATATGCTATGTTTATGTATAAACAAAAAATAATACTTAGGGATAGGACCAGACATCCATCTCTCTTTATTTAGAGATGATGTATACAAAACAAAGGAAAAACTCAAGGGAATCATAGACAACTCTCCTCTTCTTTTAGAAGAACTATTCAGCTAGCCACAAGAATACTCCTGGAAATAAAAGCAAAATGTAACTGAGAGTATGGTAACCAAAAAATTGAGACAGAGCACAAAGTCTCTATCTGAAATGATTAAGACTAATATACGAAAGGCAATGAAAGCTCAAAATCTTTTCATAGTCCTTTACATAGCAATAAAAAGAAAATACACTGAAGGTAGCTATGGGGGCACAAAGTCTCTCCACAGTTGATTATTTAGGACACCTTCCTGACTAATTTTACTAATCCTGCTTATTAAGTTAATGAAATAGAAAAGATATCATAGCACAAAGTCTGAAAAAGTCCCTTGCTTTCATTAACAAAATATGATCAATAGACTGAGCGCAAAGTCTCAATGATGCCTCTCAATTTTGGTAGAGTTTCGTTCAGATTATCAAAAAGAAGATCCGTTTACAATGAAAGAAAGTCCCTTATATAGCCATTTCAAGAAGGGTTTGGGAACAATAATACATCATGATGCATTGGGAAATGTTAGGAAGATAGGCTAGAACTTTGGGGCATTTTACCCATTTGATCTTCTCAATGTAGATAAACAAGTTGTGTAATTGAAAGATTACAACTTTCAATGTCCACCTGGCGATTTGATCTTGTCTTCATTGCTCCTCCTTTCCTGATTAATTGAATCGAGTCTAGGATTCATCCATTATTTTGTCTTCCCTCACTTTCAACTAGTTTTTGTCTTGAATTCTTGAAATGCATTTGGGTCTATAAATCAAAGGATTAACGGCTATTTTACTATCTTTAAAATTGATGTTTACATGCCCGTCAATGTGATCTCAATGGCTAGTTCACTATCCTAAATTTGACATCTTTGTAGGCATCACCCCTTGGTCTTCTTTTGGCTTTGCCTTTTCAGACTGAACTTGCCCTTTTGGGCCTTGAGAAGTGATTTGTGTCGAGTCAAAATAGCCCTCTATTTTGGGCGTTGAGAGTCCCCCGCAAGGGCACCTGCCCTTCAGGGTCCTTTAGTAGCCCATTTTGTTTTGACAGTCCCCATGGGAAAATATTTCCCTGGGCCTTCTTTTGTGAACATTCCCTGCAGACAATTCCCTCAAACAATTTTCCCAAGGAAAATTCCCGTGGACAAAAGTCTGCGGAAATTTGTTTCATAAAGTGTTTGGTGAGTCTTCGGATTTGTGCCTGCAACCACTTGGAATTCTTTCAGATTTTTTGTCCAAAAGAGTTAATTTTCAAATGCCTTGAAATAAATCCAAAGAAATTTACTTAACTATTTCTTTTAAAAATAACCCTTCTAAAGGGTGTTTTGGTTGATTAAGTGTCCTCCGCAAGGGCACTTGTCCTTCGGGAAGTCTTCTTTTGTATTGAACCACCCCTTTGAACCTTGACATTGAACCAAGCCTATAGTTCAATGAATGAAACAAGCCTATAGTTCAATTGGATAAACAAGCCGATAAACTAAGCATTGAACCAAACATTTGAACTTGCCTTTGAACCAATAGTTGAACCTTTTGATTGAACCAAATTATTGAACCTATCTGTTGAACCGGTTCAATGGTTCAACGAAGCACGCCGAGCTCCTTTGAACCAAAAGCCAATGAAGTGTCTAATGAGCCAAGTGGTTGAACCAAGTGAATGAACCTAATGTTGAACTTATTCATTGAACCTATTTGTTGAACCAAGTTTTGGTTTAACAGTTCAAACAAAGCTTTTTGAAAAATGTCTGCAAAACTACTGTTGAACTTGTAAACGTTGAACCAAAGGATGAACTAAAAGAATGAACCAACTGAGTGAACTAAAGAGTTGAACCACTTAGTTAAATTGAGCCATTGAACTGTCGCTTTGGTTGAACCTGTCATTGAACCTTTGAACCAAAGTGGTTCGATGGTTCAATGGTTCAATGGTTCAAGCCGACTTGATTTAGCCAAATGTCTTGAAGCCGATGAACCAATTGAAGCGATTGAACTTTGAACCTTGATGAAGCAATTAACTCTTGCTAAAGACATTGATCTTATTAAACTTTGAACCTGTTAAACCTTTAAACCAAAATGGTTCAATGGTTTAATGGTTTAATGGTTTAAGTCTCCTTTTGTACTTAGATGCTTGCCGATGAAGATTTTCAATTGAACCAAAGCTCTAAACTAATTATAGAAAATGACCAAGCATTGAAAACCAATTCTTTTGACTAAAACCACTTGTAGAAGTCTTTGAACTTGTATAAATGAACCTGCCTATAGAATCTGAAGATACAAACTCTGTAGAAATCAACATGTAAAATCCATTGAACTTGACTTGCAAAGTCTGTAGATTTTTTGAGAAGCTTTGAAAATGAGGAATCTGAATGTCTAAGAATTTTTTTTGAAAATGGAAGATACAATTTTGGTCTATAGGACCAAAATAGTTCAAATGTTGTCCTAAAAATGAATGCTATTTTTGGGGGACAATAACTGGCTCCAGTTGGAGAACTTCTATCAATTTCAAAACAAATTAAAAGGAGTAGAATCTAGAATCTCCAGTGTCTTCAAGTGTACCATTGGGCTTCAGAGTCATGCTACCCAAAAATGAAAGGCATTAAAAATGAAAAAAAAGAAAATAAAATAGAATTTAAATTGTACAAATATACATATATAGAGAGGCAATGATCTGATACTTCAAGAATTGAAGTGTTTTAGATGCTGCCCATTGTGGGGCAGAGAAAAGAGTGTGCCATCTTGGTATTTCAACAAAAAGCTATTTTCACCCATGTGCTGATGAATTATGAATGGGCCTCTCCAAAGGGATTCAAACTTTCCATGCATCCCCTTTGGCTCTCTTCTTTTGTCCCATAGCAGGACTTTATCCCCAATCTGAAAATCACGATTTTTGGCCTTCTGGTCAAAGAGTTTCTTTACCAAATTTTGATGAGCAGAAATTCTGTCCACCACCATGGTTCTCTATTCCTCTAGCTGAGTCAGGCACATGATTCTTTTATCAAGAGAACTCTCATATGTCTGATCTTCAATGGCCTTCACAAATTTCAAGGCTGGTAACTCTAAAGTGATTGGTATCTTAGCATTAATACCATAAAGAAGTTGAAAAGGGAACATACCAATTGCCCTTTTTGGCATGATCATGTCTACCCACAGAGCATCTACCAATGCTTTATGCCATGTCCTTTGATTATCATTTGCTAGTTTTTTGATAATAGTTACCAAATTCTTATTATTGGAATCAGCTTGTCCATTCCCTTGAGAAAAATAATTAGAAGAATGAGAGAGCATAATTCCATAATGAAAACAAAATTGTGTAATCTCTTGAGAGGTGAAATAAGCTACATTATCAGTAACAATCTTAAATGGAACTCCAAACCTGGAAATGATATTCTCTTTGAGGAAGTTGCATACAACTTTTGAAGTAGCATGCTTAGTCAGGATTGCTTCTACCCACTTGGTGAAATAATTAGTTATTGTAAGGACATAATCATGTCCAACACTTGAAGATGGATTTATTGTTCCAATAAAATCTATTCCCCATTACTGGAAAGGTTCCTCTATGATTATTGGATTGAGAGGCAGGGTAGCCAACTTGGGTCTTCCAACAAATTGTTGGCAAAGTTCACATTTCCTCACCCACTTATGTGCATCTTGGAAAAGAGTTGGCCAATAATACCTGGCTCATAGAATTTTGTGAGCAGTCATAAGGACATAAAAATATCCTCCACAAGCTATATTTTGGAAAGATTTCAAGAGCTGGGTTTGCTTTTCTTTATCTACACAATGAAGGAAAACTCCATCTATACTCCTCTTGTACAGGCCGTTATCCCAAAGGATGAAATTGGTAGCCTTCAACCTGACAGTCCTCCTTTCTTTGTAAGACAAATGAGGAGGACATTCACCATAAGTCAAAAAATAGGTGATATTTGAGTAGCATTCATTAGTAGTGGAGACAAAAAGGACTGTTGGCGTATTGTCTACTTTAGCTTCTTCATGATGTGTATCTTTTGGCTTATTGTTAGCCATTAATTGGCAAAGGCCTTTACCCCTGACTAGCTTTGTTAGCTTGATATCCAGATCAAATTCTTGGATCTTTGAAATCTAATTACCTCTCTTTGTGCCAAACTCCTACTGAGTTAATATAGACTTGATTGTACTATCAGGAACTAAGGCAGTAGTATGAAAATTTAGAATATAGAAGCAAAAGTGTTTGACTGCTTTTACCAAGGCATAGGTGTGCTTCTCTATATTTTAATACTTTATTTCATGAGTTTTGAGAGGGAAACTCATGAAAGAGATAAGAGATTCCATACCTTCTTTATCTTGTTGGACAAGAATCATTGAAAGAGTATGCTCAGACACATAACTATAAATGATGAAATCCTTGTGGTAATCTGGACAAACCAAGGTAGGGGCATGAGCAATGGCAAACTTGATATCTTGAAACGTTGATTTACCTTCTTTATTCTAGCTGAAGGTAGTCTTACCTTTCATCATATTCACAATGTATCTTGTCTTCTCAGCAAATTTAGGAATAAATCTCCATAAGAAATTCACTTTTCTGAAGAAAGAGTGAACAACATTTTTACTTGTAGGTAAATTCAGCTCTTGAATAGATTTAACTATGTTTGAGTCAATCTTTATACCTTCTTTGGACATAATGTGTCCAAAGAGTTTTCCCTCTATCACTCCAAAAATAGACTTCTTAAGATTCAAGGAAATACCATTCTATCGGCAGCGCTCCAGCACTTATTGCAAGTGGCGTACATGATCAGATCGATGCTTTGAAAAGATAGTTTAATCATCAAAATATACAAATATGAATTTTCCAATCTCATCTTTGAAATCCATGTCCATAGCTCTCTGGAAGGTAGTGCCAGCATTTATTAATCCAAAAGGCATTCTTTTATATGCAAATGTACCCCAAGGTGTGATGAAAGTAGTCTTGTGTTAGTCAACTTTAGCAACTTCAACTTGATTATAACTTGAGAAGCCATCTAGCATTGATAACATTTCTGATCCTATTAGTTTTTGAAGCACTTGGTCCATGATTAGAAAAGGGTAATTGTCTTTCAGAGATGACTGATTCAGATTCTAGAAATCTACACAAATGTAGATTTTGCCATTTTTCTTCCTTACAGGAACTATGTTTGCAATCCATGTAGAATGATGGATTGGAAAAATAATTCTATCATTCAACATTTTCTATATCTTAGACATAATAGTACCTAAAATTTTTAGATTGTATTGTCTAGATTTCTTCTTGTAGGGTGTTGAATTAGCCTTGAGAGGAATATGATGTTAGATTTCATCAGGTCTGAGAGACTTCAGGTCTTCATATGAATATGCCAAGACATCAATGTATTGATAGAGTAAAGAAGTGAATTTGAATCTTTTTTCAGGTGTACAACACTTACCAATGTTGACCATTTTGGGATTTTCTTTGTTGGTCAGATTCACTTGGTCAAATCCCTGAGAGAAATATGAATATGTCTGCTATTGTTTGACAAATCTATCATGCTTTTCAAACAACTTCTGAAGAGAAACTAGGCCTTTAGAAATTTTGTTTCCTTTCAACTGTAGGAACTCTTCATTGACATCTAAACTGGATTCAGAAAAAGATTCAGACTTCTGAGATTTGCTGTCTTCAAAATATAGTTGTTCACAATTGTCTTTTTGTTCCAAGAAAGCAATAATCTGATGATCATCATTAAATATTAGCCAATGATCAGTGTTGTCAGGAATGCTTGGTCTATAGACCAGCTCAATGGTATATTTGGCTTCTTTAAAATCAAAATGAGGAATTAAAAGATTTCTTGAAACAACAAGTGCATCAACTCTGTCATTGGATTCTCTTGGAATGGCAGAAATGTTGAAAGCATCAAAGCTTTCAATTTGGTCCCAAACCAAATTACGGTAGTGGCGTAGCCTGTCATTCTTGGTCTGATATAAATTTATTACTTGATAGACCACTAATTTGATGTCCCCTTTAGCATGAAGAAACTTGATGCCTCTTTCTTGAGTAGCCTTCATGCCTAGAAACAATGATTCATATTCAGTTGTATTGTTTGTATTGCTGAATTATAATTTATAGGATGAAGGAAACAAATCTCCTTGAGGAGATATCAAGACAATTCCAGCTCTCAAACCAGTAGAGGAACAACTACCATCAAATTCTAGAGTCCAAATCTCATTAGACAATGACTTTACTTTAGACTTTCCCTCATCAGAGATGGAAGGTCTTTCTTTATGATCTGTATATAAAAACTAATTACCCATACTTGTAGATTCAAAAAGGATTTGAGCTTCAGGAGTTGACGTCTTGGTAACTACATACTTTACTTCCTTTTCAGGAAGTAATCTCTTCATCACACCTTAGATAGGGATCCTTGCTTCAGATAGATCCATGTTTAGTTCTCCTCCCACGTCCTTGCAAAAATTCTATCCAAGCAAAATGCCATAAGATGTTGGGATGTCAGCCACTAATACAGTCATTTTAATTCTCTTGTTCGAAAAGGCTATGAATGCAAATTGGGCATCTTTGATTTATCACATCAATGGTACTTGCTTATTCTCCATGGAGAAACATCTCCCAAACATCTTGGTCAATGTGAAACCAAGAGACTCAGTGACTTTAGCAGGTATGACATTGTCAGATGCGTCTGAAACTATTATACAATTACTCAACTTATGGCCATTGATTAACAAAGAAACATAGAAGGGTTCTATTTTTTCAAGAGCAACTGGAGGAGTAACGATCAAATTATTTATAATAGGCATATTCATTGAAGAATCAAGAATTACTTTTTTAGCCTTTTGTCCTGTAGGGACAGTCTAATTTTTAACATATTGAACTAGCTTGTTCAATTGATCTAGATTAGACTGCAAGTATTCAAATTCAGACATTTGTATTTTTGTCTTTTTGACATGATCAATTATTTCAAATGGTTGAATCAAATTAGGTATAGAGAAAGGTACTTCAACTTTTTAATTTTTTAGAGGGATAAGAGATGGACTAGTTTGCAAATTAGAAGCATAAGTGGAAGGTGCAATGGATGTATTTACCTTTTGAGTAATGACCAGATCTTTTGATTGAAAAGGCAGAGCTATTCCACGTTTGAAAATTGTGACTGTTGGCTGTGGTTGCTCTTCTATCTTTTCTTTATCAACCTATTGGACTGATTGATTCTTAGACCTAGTAAACACTACATGTGATCCATTTGAAGCTTCTCCTTTGCTTTCGAGTTCATCCTGGTAATTCAAGAAACCAATGTGGGAGTTGCTAGATGATTCTTCTTGACTGTTTTCAATGATATCAGCATCATTTTCTTGATTTAATTTAGGCTGATAAGAGAATTTTGATTCTGCTTCAAGATATCCCATTGCTGAATTGGTTAGAGGAGGTTCCAAGGCAAGTTTTCCTTATGGAGGAGGAAGGCGATTTTGTTGTCCTTGATTTTTGGCAACATTGCCCTGATATGACTGATTTGGGAATGTCCTTCTATATGTAGGAGCAAAAGACATTCCTTGAGCCATTTGCTTTTTGAGGGAAAAGAGTTCATTTGCTAATTTTTGCACCATTGGATTTGTGGTGCTTGTAGACACAAATTTAGAAGATGATGAAACTCTGTTTCTATTGGGATCTCTTCTTATTTTCCCTGCTAAGATGAGATCATCTTTTACTTCAGTGGCCAAAAGTTGGGCTACAGTGAGATCTATTTGGCCAACATGTCTCAAGAGGAAACTGACTTCAGGTAGCTGAGAATTAATGAAAAAGCATTTGAGATTCTCAGATGTAGGTCTTGCATTACAAGGATTTTGTTTCTTAATTTGTCAAATTTAGCTATGAAATCTCTCATAGGCTCATGCAGCTCTTTTTTCATTTTTGTAAGTTGAGCCAGAATGTATGTGCATCTTCTACAGGTTTGAATCTAGCTTCAAACTTAGCTTTCAAGGTATTCCAATCAGTCACAGACCAAGCCTGTAAATGATAAAACCAATCTATATTAGGACCTTGTAGTGTTTCAACAAAAAGCCTGACTGCTACATCTTCAAACTCTACTCTGATTACTCCACAAACTGTATTGAATGCTGCAATATGTTCATCATGATGAACTTTCCCATCACGATAGAATTTAAGAAAATTCTTCCTAGAACTACGTGGAAGTTCATGTAGAGGAGGAGTAAGATTGAGAGGACCAAAAGCATTACCCTAGGGGCCTTGAATTGCCATTATAGTATTCTAAAATGGAGGGATAACAAATCTCAAAGGGGTAATTATAGGCACAACTTTATCAACAATAAAAGTAGATACTTTATCTGGTAATGGAGATCTGGCTTTAGTAGGAGGGAAGCTCTTGGTTCGTTGGAGATGAGATGGTGAAAGAAATAGATCAAAATCACTTTGATGTACTAGCTCAAACATAGGATCAATGATACCTTTAGACCTTCGGCTTTGTGTATACCTTGAATCTGCTAGATTTTAAAACAAAAATGGAAAAGAATTGACCTTGCTTCAGTTAAAGCTTGGGGCTTTAAACTGTGCATTCTTTCTCGATTGGTGTGGAGGTGAATGAAATGGATAGACTATAAATGGATAATGGGTATTCCCCAGCAGAGTCACCAAAAATTGTTGGTTGAATATTTTGTCTATCAACATACTAGTAAATAAAATAGGTCTTATCAGCCAAAGCAAGAAGATTAGTCTTCCTAATGTGTAAGTTTATCACATCAGAAGGAAACTGCTCTCTCCTCTCATCAAAGGGAGGTTCCTTATGGATATGTTATGTATATGTATAAACATAAAATAATACTCAAGGATAGGACCAGACGTCCATCTCTCTTTCTTCAAAGATGATGTATACAAAACAAAGGAAAAACTCAAGTGAATGATAGACAACTCTCCTCTTCTTTAAGAATAACTATTCAACCAGCCACAAGAATACTTTTGGAAATAAAATCAAAATGTAACTGAGAGTATGGTAACCAAAAAATTGAGATAGAGCACAAAGTCTCTATCTGAAATGCTTAAGAGTAATATATGAAGGGCAATGAAAGCTCAAAGTCTTTTCAAAGTCCTTTACACAACAATAAAAAAACACACTGAATGTAGCTATGGGGGCAAAAAGTCTCTCCACAATTGATTCTTCAGGACACCTTCCTAACTAGTTTTACTAATCCTACTTATTAAATTAATAAAATAGAAAAGATATCATAGCACAAAGTCTAAAAAAGTCCCTTACTTTCATTAACAGAATATGATCAACAGACTGTTCACAAAGTCTCAATGATGCCTCTCAATTTCAGCAGAGTTTTGTTTAGATTGTCAAAAAGAAGATCCATTTACAATGAAAGAAAGTCCCTTATATAGCCATTTCAAGAAGGGATTGGGAACAGTAATACATCATGATGCATTGGGAAATGTTAGGAAGATAGGCTAGAACTTTGGGGTATTTTACCCATTTGATCTTCTCAATGTAGATAAACAAGTCATGTAATTGAAAGATTACAACTTTCAATGTCCACCTGGCGAGTTGATCTTGTCTTCATTGTTCCTCCTTTCTTGATTAATTGAATCAGGTCCTGGATTCATCCATTATTCTATCTTCCCTCACTTTCAGCTAGTTTTTGTCTTGAATTCTAGAAATGCATTCGGGTCTATAAATCAAATGATTAATGGCTATTTTACTATCTTTAAAATTGACGTTTACATGCCTGTCAATGTGATCTCAATGGCTAGTTCACTATCCTAAATTTGATTTCTTTGTGGGCATCACCCCTTAGTCTTCTTTTGGCTTTGCCTTTCCGGATTGAACTTGCCCTTTTGGGCCTTGAGAAGTGATCTGTGTCAAGTTAGAATAGCCCTCTATTTTGGCCGCTGAGAGTCCCCCGCAAGGGCACCTACCCTTTGGGGTCATTCAGCATCCCCTTTTGTTTTAACAGTCCTTGTGGACAAATATTTCCCTAGGCCTTCTTTTGTGAATGTTCCTCACAGACAATTCTCGCAGACAATTTGCCTGGGGAAAATTCTCGTGCACAAAAGTTCGCAGAAATTTGTTTCGCAAAGTGTTTGGCGAGTCTTTGGATTTGTGCCTATAGCCACTTGGAATTCTTTCAGACTTTTTGTTCAAAAGAGTCAATTTTCAAATGCCTTTAAATAAATCTGAAGAAATTTACTTAACTATTTCTTTTTAAAATAACCCTTCTAAACGGTGTTTTGGTCGATTAAGTGTCCTTCACAAGGGCACTTGTCCTTCGAGAAGTCTTCTTTTGCATTGAACCACCCCTTTGAACCTTGACATTGAACCAATCGGTTGAACCAAAAATGGTTCAAGCTGATGGTTTAATGAATGAAACAAGCCTATAGTTCAATTGGATAAACAAGTTGATGAACTAAGCATTGAACCAAACATTTGAACTTGCCTTTGAACCAATAGTTGAACCTTTTCATTAAACCAAATGATTGAACCTATCTGTTGAACCAGTTCAATGGTTCAACGAAGCGCACTAAGCCCCTTTGAACCAAAAGCCAATGAACCGTCCAATGAGCCAAGTGGTTAAACTAAGTGAATGAACCTACTATTGAACTTATTCATTGAACCTATTCATTGAACCATGTTTTGGTTCAACGATTCAAACAAAGCTTTTTGAAAAAATTCTGTGAAATTACTGTTGAGCTTGTAGATATTGAACCAAAGGATGAACTGAAAGAATGAAGCAACTTAGTGAACTAAAGAGTTGAACCACTTAGTTGAAATGAGCCATTGAACTGTCCCTTTGGTTGAACATGTCATTGAACCTTGAACCTGTTGAACCTTTGAACCAAAGTGGTTCAATGGTTTAATGGTTCAAGCCAACTTGATTTAGCCAAATGTCTTGAAGCTGATGAATCAATTGAAGTGATTGAACTTTGAACCTTGATGAAGTGCTTAAATCTTGCCAAAGACGTTGATCTTGTTGAACTTTGAGCTTGTTGAACCTTTGAACCAAAATGGTTCAATGGTTTAATGATTTAATGGTTCAAGTCTCCTTTTGTACTCAGATGCTTGCCAATGAAGATTTTCAATTGAACCAAAGCTTTGAACTAATTTTGGAAAATGACCAAGCATTGAAAACCAATTCTTTTGACTGAAACCACTTGTAGAAGTCATTGAACCTATATAAATGAACCTGCCTATAGAATCTAAAGATACAAAGTCTATAGAAATCAACATGTAAAATCCATTGAACTTGACTTGCAAAGTCTGTAGATTTTTTGAGAAGCTTTGAAAATGAGGAATCTGAATGTCTAAGACAAATTTTTGAAAATAGAAGATACAATTTTGGTCTGTAGGACCAAAATAGTTCAAATGTTGTCCTAAAAATGAATGCTATTTTTGGGGGACAACACAACCCAAAATTTAGCCCAAGTTATCCAACAAATGAACATAATGAAAAATTCTAACACCAACCAATTTATACAACTTCAGAAACATCTAATCAATGTGGCTAATCAACCTCCAAATATGCATCCTCAAGCTAATCCCAATTTCATTCCTCCACCTCTTAGGGAAGCCTCAGGTAATATTATTCCTCAACCCATAAGGAATAAAAATATGCTTCAAACTATTCAAAATGAGCCTTTATATCCATTGATATTGGTAACATATCTCCAACTATCAAATATGATGAGACTAAAGATCCTACCTCATTTCTCAAAGCCTTTGACAACCTTTACAAAGAGTGGATCCAAACTAATACCTTTGCCACAACTAAACTCTTAGTTAAGACTTTTACCGGTGATGTATTAGAATGGTATAATCAACTACCCCAACATTCTATTTGTCAAATTAAATATTTGGTTAATCTTTTAATTAAATAATTTCAACACAATGATCTTCCTAAAAATTATCTTGACTACTTCATCAATGCTAAGCATTCTCCCATTGAATCAGCTTATGAATTTATTAAAAGATGGAAATATTTAGCTCATAAATCTGACCATAACATGACTAATGATAACTTATTCCAACTCTTTATCACTACTTTGAATCCCACTCTCCAGTATAAGGTTCAAACATTTTCTTCCCAAACACTTAATGAAGCTCTTGATCAAGCTAAGTGTCAAGACTTTATTATGAAGAAATTCAAACCTAATCATAAACTTCTTAAAGGATATTTCCAAACATCTACTGCTATCACTAGTAATATTCTATAAACCAAATAAGGAGTTGCCAAAATCGATGTTCCTATGCCTTCTCATACACCTCTTTCAATTCATCAAATGAAACAATTTTTACCACCCTTAAAACCTTTCATCTATCCCAATACTCCTCCTAAGTGGTATGATCCCAATCTATTTTATTAGTTTCATGCCAACATTAGCCATTCTCATGAATATTGTAGAGGGATCATTAAATTTGTTTTCTCTTATATACTTGGTGATTCATTCAACCATTAAACTATGATCAATCTTCATCATCAAGAGTACTCTACTACTTTTTTAAAATGACAAATTTTCAAAGTTTCTATTTCACATAACCAAAAACTTTCCCCCAATAATCAATGAACTTTAAGGATTTTTATGCTATTGACAAAAATTATGACCAATAATTTAATAATTCTCAATATGTCAACATTTTTAAGGTTAACTATCATCGTAAATTAGCTCAAAAAAATCCTGTTACCAAGATTAAGAATTCATCTTTAGAGGAATAACTTCTTAAATATACTATCATTAAAAATCCTAATTTTGAAGCACCTAAGGAACAACTTCCTCCTTTTGATCCTCCAACCACATCTATTCCTCCAAAGTCTAATTTTCCTCTCAAACCTTGTGTTGGTTCTTCTAAAGCTCATTGAAACTTCCTTGAAGAACTCGAATCTATACCTTGTAATATTCCACTTATGGAGTTAGTTTGTACTTCACCCTATCATCATAAATTTATTATGCAATAACTTCAAGAGATTGAAGATCTCTTCCATAGATGAAGAACCACCTTCTATTGAATCTCAACCTACCAACATCAATACCATTGAAACTAGGTCCTTCTTCTAAACCCTCTATTGAATTCTTTGAAGAGGGAATGATCAATTATGAAATTATTTTTCATGTTTATGATCCGCCACTCTTTATCAAAGTATCCATTAATACCACTCTTATCTAAAATTTTTTGGTTAATGAAGGTTCTGGTATTAATGTGACTTATTGATGGCTTATACAACAACTTAGTTATAACAAGGATCATCTCAAGCAAAATTATCTTGTCATGGTTTTGATAATACTAATCAAAATCCACTTGGTTGTATTTGGCTTCCGTTAACCATTGAACCTAAAATCATTCAAACCAAGTTTATGGCCCTTGATATTCCTTTATCTTACAACATACTATTTGGTCATCCATGAAATCATCAAATGAGTGCCATTTCTTATTTTGGTGGTCAATGTATTAAATTATTGCATAATGGAAAATGATATAAGCATGAAGTCAATCCTAACCCATAGAGTATACAACTACCAAATCCTAAATCATAATATCATGTTCCCACAATTCCTAGGATTAATAGTTCTCCTTTACCCAAGTTCATAAACATGAATCCTAATTTACAATTTGCTCTTGTGGATTCCATTGATGATGATCCCAATGAGTTGTAACATACTTACAATAACACCAAGTTACCACCCTACATTTCACAATGTCTTCCTCCTTCTCTCTTACCAAGAGACCGTATTATTCCTCTCATGGATGAGATTATCGATTTTCCCCCTCCATGAAATTCTTAAGAGACTTCTCTACCAGAATATGCCTTCACTTTCAATGATTTTGGAGTGGTTAAATTATTTCAATATCCTCTCATCATGTCTCCTCATACATTCAATAATATTGGTATTTCATCCTCTGAAACTCCCTCAGATTCTCATGCATGTACGATTTCTCCAACATATGAAGACAATTATATCATGGCCCAAGCTCAATATAGAGACTTAAATGTCCAACATTATCAAAAATTTCTTAGCCTAAATTAATGCTTTTAATTAAGATGTTCATACCATTTCTATAGATCATACCTTAGATCTTTAAGGTTATGTACCTCCTACCAATTCTCCTCTTATCAATACTCCTTAGGTGGTAGAACAAATTATGCCTTTTAAATCTATAAAAGTTCCTACCCTTAATTTACCACATTTGGATCCAATCATTACATTTGATCCTTATCCTATCACTAAATTCACCAACACACCAATCTCTTCTACTCCATCTACTTCTACTCCTGAAATTACACTTGATGCCAAGGCAATTGATGTTCATCAGATACATTTTGAGTTAGATCGCCATGGTAATCAAAATTTAGAGATTAAAGTAGATGTTGAGTATTATGGTCTTCTTATTACTTTTCATAGTGATGAAGTTATCCTTGAGTTAATTTATGCCTAAGAAACCCAACTTCCTCAGTAGCATCATAAACTTGGAAATTTTAAGACTAAAACTCCTTGCTTCAACAAATCCATTACTAGCATTGATCCTAAAAGAAATCAAATTTCTGCCTTACCCAATGCACCATACCACTTTCAAGATGGTGATTCCATGTTTATCAAGAAACCACTTGCATTGAATATGGTACTCCATCTTGTCCTTGACCTATCATAGTTTCTCAAGAGCTCTCACCTTATGAACATGATAGTTTTATCTTATTATTTAATAAATATCATGAGTCTTTCAATTGGTCCTATGAGGACATGCCTAGCATTGACCCTAAAATTATATTATATAACATCATTATGGTGCATAACATCATTACTTATCTTGATGCCAAACCTTTGCATCAAAATCAATAAAAATTTCCACCTAAAGTTTCAACTTTATGTAATAAGAAAATCATAAAATTACTTGATGCTAATTTATCAAACCATTATATTATTCTAAATGGGTTTTCAACATTATTCCCATTCAAAATAAATTCACTATGGTCATTCACATTAGTATTAATTTTTACAATCTTAATCTTGCTTGTCCCAAAGACAACTTCCCTTTACCTTCAATAGATGCCATTATTGATTCCACTACTAGTTCTGAAATGTTATCTCCTATGGATGATTTCTCAGGATACAATCAGATTCATATTTCCCCTGAGGACCAACATAAGACAAGTTTCACCATGGAATGGGGCACCTATTACTATGTCAAAATTCCCTTCGGCCTCAAAAATGTTAGATCCACTTACCAATGAGCAATGATTCACATCTTTCACAATCTCATTTACAAAATTGATGAAACCTATGTGGATGATCTTATTGATAAATCTAAACATCATAAAAATCATCTTTTTGATCTTGTTATCATCTTTGACTATATCCTTAAATATAAAATTAGACTTAATCCTTACAAATGTGTCTTTGGAGTCACATCTGTAAAATTATTAATATTATTAGTCTCTATCCATGACATTGATGTTTACCCCACTAAAATTAGTGCTCTCATCAACATGCCTATTCCTTATTCTATTGATGACATTATACTTATTGATGAGCCCAAAATATGGCTCATTATTGACATGGAATTTCTTTCATTTCATCTCTCTAAGGATATAATCTTATGGAAATCATAGACCTTTAGCTAACTATTTCATGGAAAATAGCTACTTTATCTCATTTATGTCAAACCAAAGGATGAGTTACCATTTTTCCATTTATACCTAATGAGTAGCATGTTTTAGTGTTTTGAAGAATACACAAGAAAGATGGCAGAAATAGAATTTTTGAGAAGTTTTAGTTTTGACTTGAGTTTCTCAAAGCTATGGACTTAGCTAGTCTAGGATCTATAGACTCTACCAGTCTAAGATCTATGAACTATGCTAGTCTAGAATCTACAAACTTTATAGATTTTAAATTTGAGAAGCAAAAGGGTTTGTAGATGATTCGAAGAGGAAGATTACTCTAGTTGGAATCACATCAATGAAATATTTTCCTCCTATTTTAAAGGATTCAATATTGATATATCTTGTATATATTTGGACCTTAAGACTATTATATATATATAATATAACTATCTTATCAAGAAAATATATTTTAGGATCTTGATCAATCCAAATCTCTTATTTTGAGGATGAATGGATTGACTAAGAAGTCATATTTTCTTGCATACTATTTTAGTCTAATTGTACTAGCATAAATATTTAAATATTTTATCTAAAAAGGAGATAAATAACTATTACACTCAAAATTTTAGATATACTATAAATGTTTTAGCTTTCTATTAATTAATGTAATATAATTTCATCTTTCAGTACTGAGTAAACTTCATTCCTGACTCTAAGAAGAGCAAGGGCCCACTCTCCTTAGAACCAATAATTTTTATACATTATTTATATTTATGTTGAATTAATTTTGCATTACTAGATAATCATAATATCTTAAATACTTGAAAATATTAGTAATTCAAATTCAAAGATTTACATTCCAATAGTTATCTTCTTTCAGAACAAGTGTGCCTTAGTCTTGGTGTTTCTTTTGATTTACTGCACAAGAGTTAGTTAGCTTAGAATTATCTCTCTAGCTAAGTGTTTACATTTCCATGCAAGTGTGAATTAGATATATTTACATTTCCAAGCAATTATGAATTATATATATTTACATTTCCATTCAAGTATGACTTAAATAGATTTATATTTCCAAGCAAGTTTGAAGTATATTAAGGGTGCTTTAATTTCAAGCAAAGGATTAAATTAGTTAGTGTAATGGTTAAACTCTTCTTTCAACAAGTGTGTGAAGTAATTAGCTTATAATAATTATTTCATTAGTAAAATTTAGATTAGAATCATCAAAATCCCCCCAAGACCAACTTATAGATCTACCACTATAAAACTTACTACATATAAATTTGGACACTAGCCCTAGTTTGATATACATCAATCTAAAAGATTGATTAAATGAAGGGTTAAATGACATCCACCATTTTTGGCACCATTTCCAGGGATATTATTATGTGTTAGTAAGGTAAACCTTATTAATCTATAGTAGAAAAAACATAAAATAAATAAAAATCAAACAAAGAGCAATCAATTTATGTTCTGACCTAGAGATTCTAAAGGAAGGTTTGTCCCTAAATACCCTCCAAAAACAAAAGCTGAAGGCTTTACTTCAGAACTCCAAAAAGGAAGCCCTCCATCATCTTTAGTTGAGAGCTTTGAACAAGTTGTGGAATCACATCTCCAAGATTTTCTTGAAATATTATTTGGTACTAGAGCATTGTGTCAACCAAGTCCTATAGGAAGAAGTCACATAGAACATCCATTTTCAAGAAGAGAGTATTTATAGTTTGCAAAAGATTTAGAAGAATCATTTGAACAAGCCATCACTATAGAGAGTTTTGAATAATTTGAACAACCCACAAGCAATGTTCATTGGGAATCTGATCCTAGTTAATAAGAACCATCATAAGAAGAAGAAGACATGGATCGACAATAAAACCAACAAGTTATAGTACAAAGGAGGAATTTTTTCTTTCACATTATTTTAGATCTTAATGATCAAACTTCTATGAAAAACATTTATCCTATTAATTTTCCAAAATTTTGGGGAAAATATATTTAATACCCTAACCAATTTCTATTTGAATTAAGTTACTTTATCAAACCTATGATTATACAACAAACAATTAGAAACTAAAATTGTTTCCATTTACACTCAAAGATGTAGCCATGAGATGGTTCATGGGTCTACTGTGTAACTCCAGTCACACATGGGATGAAATAGAAATTGAGTTTCTAAACAAGTATCAAGATTAGTACAGGGTGTGGGAAAGAAAGGAAGATTTTTTTAAAATCAAACAAAATGATGATGAATCCTTAAAAGACTATCTAGATAAGTTTACATTTGTTCAAAAATGGAGTAGCTACCCACTCATAAAAGAAGTCCTAAAAATTGTTTTCCTCAAAGGATTAGATGAAGAAACCAGAGATGCATTAAATCTAATGGGAGGAGACATAAATAAACTAACCTTTTATCATATTTAAAAACTATGTACTAACTACTCTAGGATAAAACTAAGGATTATGAGAATAAGAGTAGGGAAATCCAATGAAATGGGTAAATTGATGGAAGAATTTGATAATATGAAGACAAACATTTTGGTCACACTCAATACTACATTGGATGGCCTTCAGGATAAAGTAATTATCTACCCACTTTGAAAAATTAGATGAAATCAAATGTTCAACCCAGTGAAGAGCTAAAGTATATTCAGAGGTAGAGATTCTTTCTATAAAACCAACACCAAGGATAGTTTGCTTTTAGAATTCTAGGTAAACCTTGGACATCAACATGGAATGTTATAATGCTTCCATCTATGTGGGAACAAACATAGATGCCATCATCTCAAATGCCATGACAAGGATAAGAATGGATACCACCTCAACCATGGATGATACCACCTCAACCATGGATGATGCCATAATAGCCATGGGTGCCCCAAAAATAGTCACATACACAATAGAATCATAATCCACAATATAATCAACCAAGAAAACCACCATAGTAGTAAACTATAATGCCACCCCTATTCTCCAACATCTAGAACAAGTTAATCAACCCCTAATGCCCGCACAACCAATAGCCAATCCAAAGAATAAGTAGCTACCACTTGTATATGTCAGTGAACAAGATGACATAATAATGTAAGATCAATTGACTACTCTGATATTCAGTTAAGACTAGGGAAAATTGTAAAGAAACCACCAATTCTCATTTTTGAAATACCAAATGGAAATAAAGAAACAAAAGAATCTCAACTAAATAATAAAGAAATCAAAAGCAAGAAAAACTATGATAAACACAAGGTAAATATTGTTATACCAGTAGTTCCTTTCCATAAGAGATTAAAAGAAATTAAAACCAAAGAAGAATCAGATTTGATCCATGAGTTGTAAAATATGAGTATTGAGATACCCCTACTACAAGCTATTAGGTATATTCCTAAATTGAATAAAATTGTTAAGAATTTATGTATCAAGACACCTAGAAAAAAGAAACAGTATCCAAAAACCATACATGTTGATGGAAATCTTGTTAATTTGTTAAAAATAAAAGTCTTAATACCCAAGTATGTAGACCTAAGTAGTCTTGTCATAACAGTCATACTAGGAGGAAAATTCTAAATATTCTAGTGGATTTAGGGGAAGCAATCAACATCATGACAATTGATACTCTCTAAACACTATCCCTAATGGGAATACAACCTACCACTACCATCCTTCAAATGGTAGATCAATCTATGGATAAAATAGAAGGAACTATAGAGAATGTTGTATTAATTGTTGAATCTTGGGACTATTTAGTTGACTTTATGATGTTTTAGCCCAAAACCAAAAATTTAGGATATCCCCTAATCCTAAGAAGACCATTGCTATATACTGTGGAAACACTAATTGATTTTAGGTTAGGATACATGACCATTTATAATGGTTTGAAACCCAAAAACATTTATTTGTACCCTCCTAAAAAACCATCAGTCAACCACATGAAAAACTTTTTGAGTACTTCCATTTGGACTTTGTAATGTTCTTGAAACCTTTCAAAGAGTAGTCCTAGTAATATTTTTTGACCTCACTAATGACTGTGTGGAGGTTTACATGGATGATTTTACTATCCATGGATAAACCTATGAAGAAGATCTTAATAATTTAGAAAGAGGTTTGAAAAGATGTGAGGAACATCAATTATCATTAAGTCATGAAAAATGCTTGTTGATGATGGATCAAATATTAGTGTTAGGACATCACATTTCTATAAGAGGCATTCAGGTAGATCCCAAGAACGATGAGATAATCTCCAACCTACCCATTCCACATACACAAACAAAGGTTACAAGTTTCTTAGGACATGTTGGTTATTACATATGATTTATAGATAACTTCAATAAAATAGTTGCTCCTATGTTTTCTTTCCTCATAAAGGACAATGAGTTTGTATGGAGTGTTGATTGCCAACAAGATTTTGAAACAATCAAAACCAAGCTTAGTACTACCCCAATATTAAGAGGATCAGATTGGACATAATATATATATATATATATATATATATATATATATATATATATATATATATATATATATATATATATATATATATATATATATATATATATATATATATATATATAATGTCCAATCTGATCCTCTTAATACTGGGGTAGTACTAAGCTTGGTTTTGATTGTTTCAATATATATATATATATATATATATATATATATATATATATATATATATATATATATATGCTTCCAACATAGCAATGGGTGGTCCTGGGATAAAAAGATGAGAATGATCACATGCATGCTATTTATCATATCAAAAAAAATATGACACCTACTAAGAAAAACTACACAACTGAAAAAGAGTTCCTTGATGTAGTCTATGCAATAAATAAATTTTGACACTATATAACAAGCTATAAGGTGTTTATCTATACAAACCTTTTAGCTATTAGATACCTTACCAAAAAAACAATAGTGGGAGGAAGAATTGTCAGATGGTTGTTGTTTTTACAAGAATTTGATATAACTATTATAGATAGACCAAGAAATTTAATACGGTTGTTGATTTCTTATCTAGACTTGACACTTCAGGGGAAGAAGAACCAGTGGAGGATAATTTTCTAGATGAATAATTATTTGTTATTTTAGTATAATCTCCATGGTTTATTGATATAGGTAATTACCTTGCTATAGGGAAGTTTCCTCTATATTTTTAAAAAAATCAAAGAAAATGTTTAATCAGAGAAAGTTATTTTAAATAGATTAATGGAATGTTATTTAAATTTGGACTTGATCATGTGTTTCATAGGTGTGTAACCAATAATGAAGACTATGACATCATCAGAGCTTATTATGATGAACCTTGAGAAGGACATTACTCAACTTAGAGGAATATATTCAAAATCATAGGAGTAGGCTACTACTGGCCTTCCCTTCATAGACAAGTAAACATATATGTCAGACAATGCGATGCATGTCAAAGAATGGGACAAACCACTTTTTTAGCTGAGATGCCTCTCCATCCTCATATGGTTTTAGAACAATTTGAGAAATAGGGAATTGACTTTGTAGGACCTATGGATACCCCATCTAGAGGAAAGGAATATCTATTAGTCTGTAAAGACTATGTTACCAAATGGGCAAAAGTTGAAATTTTAACACGTGCTCAGGAAGAAGTTGTAGCAGATTTCCTATATTTTAAAATTATGTAAAGATTTGGTGCTCTAAAGGAGATAGTCTCAGATCAAGCACCCCAATTCATGTCAAACATGATAAATTACTTCATGAAATTATATCAAGCATAGCATAGGAAGTATTCTCCATATCACCCACAAGCTAATGGACAAGTTGAAGTCACTAACAGAGAATTGGAAACCATTCTGACCAAGATTGTTAGTACCAGTAAAAAATATTGGGTAGATAAAGTACCAAAATTAGTTGGGCTTATAATACCACTTGGAAAACAATTATTGGTTTCTCTCTTTACGAGCTAGTTTATGGTAAGAGACCCTTATTCTTTGTTGAATTTGAATTACAAATATTGAAAAAAACATTAGAAGTGGGAATTGAATTGGAAAAAGTATAGAATGAGAGACTCATGCAACTCAATCAACTTGATGAAATGATAATTTAATCTATACAGAGGACTGAATTGGTGGAAAATCCAAGGAAAATTTGGCATAATTCACACATCAAATAATGAAAGTTTTAGAAAGGAGACTGGGTATTATTGTTTGACTCAAAATTTCAATGATTCAAAGGTAAAATATAGACAAGATGGTTAGGACCATATCAAATAGAGGAAGTCTTTGAAATAATTCTATCAAGTTGATGCCCATTGATGAAAATATAAGGACTCTTATGGTCAATGGGCATAGACTGAAACTTTATCAAAAACCTCTCAATAAAGATGAATTTGTACAAAAAATGAAAAGTGAAATAGCTTTCTTAGAGGAATCAATTTCCTCCAAGGGAATTATTCTTTAATGATTTCTCTCTATTCAGATAAATAAAAAATAAATAATTAAATTCAATAGTGAAAATCCTTTCGAGGATGCTATTGACAATGCATAGCTAGAAAACCAGCTTGTTGGTTGGTTATGCATTGTTAAAAAGGGCCTTGACTAGAAAAATAGTAATGGCTGGTCAAGGGGCAAAAAATAAAAAAAAAAGTTTGATCTTCAATCTTGAGTGATTTCCTCATGCAATGAAACTTCAGATTGTTCTTTTGAAGTATGCTAACTAATTCATGTAAACTCACTTATACATGGCAAATGGCAAGAGAAAAACAAGATCTGAGGTAAGAAAAAATGAGTTATAAGTTTTATTTTTTCATATTTTAGTGAACTATAAGTATTTTGATTTAAATAAGAAAATCCTATGAATATGAAAAACCATAATTAGATAATCATCTATCCCCTAAAAGAGAAGAATAATCATAGCATGCAAAAGAAAGGGATAAGGAAATATATGTCATAATGGATACATGTATCCAATGCAATTAATTTCATCATTATCATTATGATGGGACATTATGACATCATTTCACAAAATCCCAAAATAAAAGGGCTTATAATCATTATTGATTAGACATAACAAATACCTATGGTGGTGGAAACAGTAACTGTTCCATCCATGTGAGCAATACAACTACCACCGTGCCATGCCATCATTCAAACATGCATAATAGTGTCCATGCCACCTCAAAAATTAATATTATCACTCCATAGATATCGAGTGAATCCAAATATCATGAAAAATAATTATTATAATCTCACGATCTCATAGTGAGTTAACTGTATACACATAGCTTACTCATAGAAGTTACCAGTCTCTATGAAGTGCATCAACAACCTTTGTCTATGAATCTCAAAGGAACATAGTGTAAACCTTGGTTCAATTTGGTAGATTTCACCATAATCAATGAAAATTTGGAAGGAATGGGGAAAATTACACGGTTAAAACCAAAAAAGGCAACCAAATTCCTTAATGATAGGGATTCTATTGTAGTGTTTAAGGTGAATGGCTGATTATCATTCATCCAAAGATTATAAGGCTTCCATGAGACACTGGTAAGATAATTCATGAAAAACCTTACTCCTAATTTTTCTATTATTGAGGGAGTAGTGATTCCAGTGTCTAGTCAGACTATTAGTGAAATCATAGAAATTCAAGATGAAGGAATGAAACTCATAGGAAGAATTCCATTTAATGACTTGATTGCTCAATTCAATGGCAATGAATGAATTAGAGCTTCATATTTGATTAATTCAAAAGAAAAAGCTAAGGGGATTCATAGAGATTCACTTCTAGAGTCATGGCAATTTGTAGTATTGGGTGAATATTTTGTCAACCAACTATCTGATTGAGCAAAATAGGTTTTATCAACCATAGCATAGGGAGATTGATCGACCAGATGTGCAGGTTTACTACATCAATAGGGGACAAATATCTCCTCTCATCAAGAGGAGGTTCCCTATAAATATGTAGGGGATATATACTATATATATAAGCTGAAAATAACACTTTGGGGTAGGATAAACCATCCATCTCTCTTTCTTCAAAGATGATGCTCACATATCAAAGGAGAAATCCTGGGTGGTTGGTGAAGGTAACTCTCTTCTTTCAGAAGTAGCATTCAGACAAGAGCTAGATCCCTTCCTAGATAGTAAAAATCTTGGTGAAATGATAGAAGTCACTTCTCTTCTTTCAGAAGTACTTGTTCTTGCAAACAATAAGAATCTTTCTGGTAGTGACAAGTAACTAGTAACACAGTCGCAGTAACTAGCAGGATGAAACAAAACACAAAGTTTCCACCTCAACTACCCAAAGAGTAAGATACGAAGAATAATGGGGGCACAAAGTCATCCCAAGGTCCTTTACATAGAAATAAAAAATAAACACAGACTGAAGACAACTATAACAACACAAAGTCTGAAAGTAGTTGGCTTCAGGACACCTTCCTTATTACTTCCACTTGTTCTACTTGTTAAATCAAATAAAAAAGAATGATTTTAGGAAATAGACATAAGAATAATTTCCTAAAGTGGTACAAGCTATAACAACACAAAGTCTGCAAGTAACTTGCTTTCTCATTCAGATAAAATAATATGAACAACAATCTGAGCTCAAAGTCTCAGTATTCGCCTTTTAATTTGGGAAAAGTTTTGCTTTTGGTAATAGGAAGATCTCTCCTAAAACAATAAAAGAGATTACAATATATATCCACCTAGAAAAGACGAGAACACGTTTTCTTGGAATGACCCATGTTGCCTTTAATGCTTTGAATGCATCTCCAGGTTTGTCAAAGGATTGCATTGAAAATAGGGCAACTGTCTAAACTATGGCATGTCATTTCATCCCATATGTCTTCTCCTGAGCCTAGATCATTTAGTTTTTCCCCTTTGACATCTGTGTATCTGTCCATTTTGTCTTTACTCCAAAGGAGACCAATAGGCCATGCCTTCAATGTTTGCAAGCTCAAAAATCTACTTTACAGACTATTCCAGCTACCGAAATAACTTCTACATATATATTTTTGGTCTTCTCATCTTTCTACTTTTGTCCTTTCTAGCTTTGTCTCTTCCTAGAATTTAAGCTCCTGAGCTATCTTTTCCCCTTTCTAGTTTGTCTTTTCTTAGAATCTGAGCCCTCGAGGCTATATTCTTAGCTTTGTCAGCTCTTTCGGCTCCTTCTTCAACTAGTCACTGAGTTTATTTTTAGGTTCCATGCCACATTTGAAACTTAGCATATATTTCATTGCCTTAAATTTGATGTCCATGGGGATGTCATTGGTTGACTATTTCAATGGTTCAAGTGGCCTTCTCAGCTCCTTGGTTCAATCACTTTCTTGCTTTGATCACTTTATTAGTTCAATTGCTTTATTGGTTTAATCACTTCTTTCCTTTTATCTTTGAACCAATTTTTCGTACCTTCTACAAGGGCACTTGGTCTTTACACTTTGGGGCACTCCCTTGAACCTACCAATTGAACTGACTAATTGAAAAAACTTTGGTTTAATAGTTTAATGGTTTAATCGGTTCAATTCCGTTATTTGACTAAGTCCTTTGTTAACTTGAACTAGCAATGCATTGAACCTTTGAACCATTGAACCCATTGAACCTTTAAACCAAAATGGTTCAATGGTTCAACAGTTCAATGGTTCAAGCCTTTTTCTCTTTTATAAGTGTTTTGAAGCTATTGAACCTTTAAGTAGTTGAGCTTTGAACCTTGACAAATGCACTTAACTCTTGCTGATGACATTGAACCTTTGAACCCATTAAATCCTTGAACCTTTTTGGTTCAAGGTTCAATGGTTCAATATTTGCTTAGAAGCTTGTTGATGGACATTTTGGTTGAACCTTGTCATTGAACCAACCTTGAAATCACCTGAGTGTTGAGAGCTTGCTTCTTTCCTGTAGAGTCCATAGAAATCAACTTGCGAATACTGTAGAACTTGGCCTGCAGAGTCCGTAGATTTTTGGAAAAGCTTTGAAAAATGAAGAACTTGAATGCTCAGAATAATTTTTGAAAAGGGAAGAGAGGATTTTGGTCTGTTGAACCAAAATAGTTCATATGTTGTCCCAAAAATGAGTGATATTTTTTTGGGGGACAATAGCTGGCTCTAGTAGGGGAACTTCCTTCAATTGAAAACTTGGAATAGCTAAGGGGAGTAGGAACTAGAATCTCTAGTGCCTTGAAGTATGCCATTGGGCTATGGAGTCATGCTACCCAAAAAGAAAGGTTCCAAAAATGGAAAACAAACAACACAAAGAAGAAACAAAGACTTTACAAATATACATATGTACAGGTGAACTCATATGATTCTTTAAGAGTTGAAGTGTTTTAGACGCTGCCCATTATGAGACAATGAAAATGGCATTTCATCCTGATAAACTAGTAGAAAACCATTTTGTCCCTAGAATTGGTGACGGGTGAGTGGAACTCTCCACCAGGAATCACATTTTTTGTGCACTCCTTTTGGATTTCTCTTCTTACTCCATGGCAAGACATGGTCTTCTCTCTAAAAACCATAACTCCTTGTTCTCTTGGTGAAGAGTTCCTTTTAATGGCTTTTGAGTATAGTAGTATGGTCCACCACCATAGCTTGTTATTCTACTGGTTCAATCTAGCACATGCTTTGATTGTCCCCCTCAGACACTTGACAAACCATCAACCCATCATCGCCTTTGGTGTGAAGGAGTTTTACATCCTAGTCTTGAGCATCCTTCAATCTGAGCAATAGATATTCACATTTAGCTGTATTGTTGGTGTTGTTGAATTACAACTTGCATGAAGAAAAAATATCTCCTTGAGGAGATATCAACACAGTCTCGGCTCTAGCATTGGTAGAAGAATTGCTTCCATCAAATTCCATGATCCAAGCATCATCAAAAACTAATCTTCTATCAGATATATCTTCATTAGAGATGGAAGATCCTTTTTCATTTATATTGTGCCCTACCAATTCTTTTGATGTCTTATTTGAATCAATTCCTAAATTTCCAGCTATAAAACTTTCATATGTAGAAACATGAACATCCTTTGTGGACAAAAAATAATTACCCCTGCTTGAATAGTCAAATAAAATCTGAGCTTCAGGTGCTGATGTCTAAGTGACTGGGATGGGCATGTTCCTTGGGGGATCATGAGTTACCTTTCAAATCTCTTGTCCTACAGGGAAGGTTGTATTCTTCACACACTCCAGCAACCTGTCCAACTGCTTAGGGTTGGCTTATAGGAATTTAAATTCAGTCATTTGAATTTTAGTTTTCTTGACATGGTCAACTATGTCAAATGACTGAAAAGGAATAGGAAGAGAGGATGAGAGTTCATCCATTTGGTTTTTGGGAGGGGGAGGACTGATCTATGAATTTGAAGTTAAAGGTACATAAATGTTTGGGGTACTTACTTTTTTAGCAACCATTGGGTCCTTTGGTTGGAAAGGTAAAGAAGTTCCCTACTTAGTAATTGAAATTCAAGCTAAGCTCATTCTTCTATTTTTTATTTATCAGTTTGATAGGTTGACTAATTCTTGGACCGGGTGAACACTGTGCATGATCCCTCGACTGCTTCACCTTTACTTCTAGGTTCATCCTAGTATTTTAGGAAACTAATGTGGGAGTCACTAGCTAATTCTTCTTGATCCTCCATGAAGATACTAGTGTCATTTTCTTGATCAAACTCAAGTTGGAAAGAGAAATCATGTTTTGTTTCCAAATATCCAATTGTTGAGTTGGTTGGAGGTGCTTCAAGGGCAAGGTTCCTCTATGGGGGAGGAAGATGATGTGGTTGCCCTTGACTTCTAGCAACATTGCCTTGATATGACTGGTTCTGAAATGTCCTCCTTGGCATATCCTGATAAGGAGTAGACATACCTTGGGCCATTTGTCTTTTCAAGGCTAGCAGTTCATTTGCCAACTTTTGCACCATTTGATCAGTGGTGCATGTAGATGAATTCTCAAAATATGAAGAATATTTACCTCTGTTTGGGTCTCTCCTTATCTTTCTTGACAAGATAAGGTCATCTTCTACCTCAGTAGCCAAGTTTTGAGTAGCAATAAGGTCTATGAGGCAAGCACGTCTCAACAGAAAACTCACTTCAGGCAGTTGTGAGTAGATGAAGAAGCATTTGATGTTTTCAAGTGTGGGCTAAGTAATGATAGGAATTCAATTCCTTAGCTTGTCAAACTTTGCTATGAAATCCCTCATGGGTTCATGAGGTTCTTTCTTCATCTCTATAAGATGGGCTAGCAAAGCATGTGCATCTTCTACAGGCTTGAACCTGGCTTCAAATTTAGCTTTGAGAGTGTCCTAGTCAGTCACTAATCAAGCCTACAGGTGGTAGAACCATTTTGTAGTAGCACCTTGTAGTGTTTCCATGAAGAGCCTAACTGCCATGTCTTCAAATTCCACCCCTATTATGCCATAGGCTATGCTGAAGGCTACAATGTGTTCATCAGGGTGAACTCTCCCATCACCAAATAATTTGAGGAAGTTCTTTCTTAAAATACGTGGTAGCTCGTGCAGAGGTGGAGTTAAATTTAGTGGACCAAAAGAGTTACCCCAGGGGCCTTAAGCCATGATTTGATTATGTTGGGGATCAATAAACAATATGATTACAATATGCAAGCAATCAATGCAAAAATATATCAGATAGATAAGTAACTAGAATCAGAATAAGCAAGAAACAAGAGATACAAGAAACCACCCTGAAAACTTGTATTCAACTCTTTACAGAAGGAATTACAATTGAAGAAACTTATTTTCTTCCACACCTCTCTAGATGTATAGATCTCTTCTTAGATCTCTTTCCCTCAAGAGTCCTCTCTCTCTCAATTACAATCTATTCCACAATCTGGAATGATATACAATCTGTATTCTACTTCTACAATATTGTCTTCTTCTACTTCTACAATGACCTATGAAGATCTATCTCTATTATATAACTATAGAGACTCATGAGCATGCACTTACAACTGATAGATGCACCTCCTAAAGAAGGGCTCTAACTAACTCTACTCAAATTAGAAACGCGAGCTTATAACCAACACTTCATTCCTTAAGATGCAAACATTCTGTTTGCACACAAAAATAGAATCTACCTACATAGGTGACCGATGTTGGTCCCTATTAGTCCACCTGTGACCGATGTCAGCCGACCTTCTACCGATGTCGGCAATTCTTGGTCTACTGGTGACCGTCGATGGTGACTGTGTTTCTAGTATCCTCTGCATTTGCTCATGGGTGAAGCTTTTAGCTCCATACCCTAACAATCTCCCACTTGGAGATAAACAGCTGCACCAGTACCTGTACAGCAACATCTTCTAGCTCCTCCATCTTCAACTCAATCATGAAGACCAACGAAAGTTGAATGAAGATTCAACTTCTCCTTTATAACTGGCTTGGTTAACATATCCACAGGATTCTTATCTATATGGATTTTCTCTAGCTTCAACTCACCATCCTCCAATACCTGTCTAATGAAGTGGTACCTAAGCTATATATACTTTGTTCTTGAATGAAAGGCTGAATTCTTAGCCAAATGAATTGCACTTTGACTATCACTGTATAGTCTACAACTCTCTCACTCCTTTCCAAGCTCTTCCATGAACCATGTCATCCATATCATCTCTTTGCTAGCCTCTGTGACTGTAATATATTATGCTTCTGTAGTTGACAAGGCAACAACCTTCTACAACTTTGATATCCAGCTAACCACCGTTCCACCTACAGTGAAAACATATCCTGTAGTGCTTCTCCTGCCATCCAAATCACCTACCATATCTGAGTCTACATAGCCATGTAGAGAAGTATTTGAACCGCCATAGCACAAGTGCCTACTACTGGTTCCTTTCAGATATCTAAGGATCCACTGAACTGCTTTCCAGTGTTCCTTTCCTAGATTGGCCATATACTTACAACTCCCACTGCTTGGGCAATATCAAGCCTAGTACAAACCATTACATACATTAAACTTCCTACTACAGAAGCATATGGAACTTTCCTCATGTACTCTGCCTCATCATGTGAACTAGGACATTATTCTTTACTTAACTTGAAATGTCCCGCCATAGGTGTGCTTACCGATTTTGCATCCTGCATATTGAACCGTTTCAACACCTTGTTCACATAATCCTCTTGAGACAAAATAAACCTGTGATTTTTCCTATCTCTCTTAATATTCATGCCAAGGATTTTCTTTGCTACTCCCAAATACTTCATGGCAAACGTGTGAGCTAATTTCACCTTAAGCTCAGAGATATCCTGCATGTGTGATCCTGCAACCAGCATATCATCTACATACAACAATAGAATAATATATCTACCATTATCCAATCTCTTAAAATACACACAATGGTCAGATTGACATCTACTGTAGCCATGCTCAGTCATAAACCTGTCAAACCTTAGATACCATTGCCTTGGAGCTTGCTTGAGGCCATACAAGCTTTTCTTCAATCTGCACACTAGCTTCTCCTTACCTTTGACCTCATATCCTTCCAGCTGATCCATATATATTTCTTCATCTAAATCTCCATGAAGAAATGTTGTCTTAACATCAAGTTGCTCAAGATGCAAATCCTTTGCAGCAACTAAAGACAATACAGTCCGTATAGAAGTCATTTTAACAACAGGAGAAAAAATCTCACCAAAATCAATACCTGGTTTCTGTGCAAATCCTTTCACCACTAACCTGGCCTTATATCTCATCTGTCCATTCTCACCTTCTTTCAACCTGTAGATCCATCTATTCTTCAGTGTCTTCTTTCCTGCTGGCAACTCAACCAAATCCCATGTTTGGTTCTCTCTTAAGGAATAAATTTCCTCATTCATACCTAGCTCCCACTGACTCTTGGAATCCACCTGTATTGCTTCATCAAAACTTTCTGGTTCTCCACCATCAGTAAGCAATAAATAGAATAACAAAGGGGAATATCGAATTGGAGGCTTACTTACCCTTTTTGACCTCCTGTTGGGCATTTGAGACTCATCCACAACACGTTGTCCACCCAAATTCTTTGACAATGACCGATCTCGGTCACTTCCAGGCCTATAACTGACTGCTGTCAGTTCTGCCTAACCGACGTTGGTTCCTACCTAGCTGACGTCGGTTTTTGTACGGCCGACATCAGTCTCTGTACGGATGGTGTTGGTTCCTACCTGACCGATGTCGGTCTCTGTGTTTTCCTTCATGTGACTTTTCTTTCCCACGAGCTCATTTTAGACCTTCACCTTGTCCAATTTTGCATTGCTCTACTCAGGTTGATCCAACTTCTTGAGCTGATCACTGTACATCACTTTTTCATTGAAAACAACATCACGGCTCCTAATTATCTTGTTAGTTCCAAGATTCCAAAACCTGAATCCGAACTCATCAGAGCCATAGCCAATAAACGTGCACCTCATAGACTTAGCATCCAACTTCTTTCTATTTTCCTTATCAATGTGCACAAAGGCTTCACAACCAAAAACTTTGAGAAATGAGAGAACTACCTTTTTATCTATCCATGCCTCTTCTGGAATTCCACCATCCAGCGCTGTAGAGGGTCCTCTGTTAATTAGGTACACTACAGTATCCACGGCTTCTGCCCAAAACTCTAAGGGCAATCCAGCATGTAATCTCATACACCTTGCACGCTCCATGATTGTTCTGTTCATCCTTTCAGCAACTCCATTTTGTTGAGGTGTTCTTGGAATAGTCCTTTGCCTATGAATCCCATGCATATAACAATATCAATTGAACTTGTGGCTATAAAATTCACCACCATTGTCAGATCTCAGGTACTTCAATCTTTTGCCTGTTTCATTCTCAACCATAGCTTTCCAAATCTTAAACATGTCAAAAACATCAGATTTATTCTTAATACAATAGATCCATACCTTTCTAGTAGCATCATCTGTGAAGGAAACATAGTACTGTGATCCTCCAATAGAAGCAAATTGGGCTGGTCCCCACACGTCTGTGTGAACAAGCTGCAATTTGTGCTTCTTCTTTGTTGACCCAGTCTTAAGAAAACTCACTCTCTTCTATTTTTCAAAAATACAGTCTTCACAGAAATCTAGATCTATGCTTTTTAAATCTGAAAGCATACCTTTTGACTTAAGAATTGTCATTCCCTTCTCACTCATGTGGCCAAGCCTTTGATGCCATAACTTTGCATCTACATCTGAAGTAGATAATACAGAAGGATAATTTTCAATAATACAATTACATAAATAGAGAGTACCTACTCTCTTACCTCTGGCCAATACAAGTGCTCCCTTGGTAACCTTCTAAGATTCAGCTGTGAGAGTTACTGTACAACCCTCATCCCCTAACTTTCCTGCAGAAATCAAATTTCTCTTCAAGCTGGGAACATGCATGACGTCTCTCAACACCCATGTGTTGCCATTCTATATTTTTGGCTGAACTTTACCTTTGCCAATAATCTTACAAGGCTCATCATCCCCTAAGTAAACTATTCCAAAATCTCCATGGACATAGTCACTGAAACATTCTCTATTAGGGGTTGCATGGAAAGATGCACCAGAATCTAAAACCCAAGATTCTATATTAGTATGCAAAGAGAATATAATAGCATCTTGTGCAACAATACCTACCACCTTTGCCTCTTCTTTATCATCCTGTTGTCTGTCTTCTTTAGGCTTTGACCAGTAATCTTTGCTTATGTGCCCAATCTTTCCACAATTCTAGCATTGTGGCTTCCTGCCATTTCTGGATTTAGATCTACCTCTCACCTTGGACTTAGATCTTGATATCCCTTTCTTGCTCTTCTCTTTCTACCTTCCCCTACTCTCAAAACTTAAAGCGTTCCTTGATGTCTCTTCTATGCTTTTCCTGCGAATTTCTTCATTCAAGATTACACTAACCACATCATCTACTTTTAAAATATTTGAAGCAGAAGCAGTATTACTAACTGCCATTACTAAGTTGTGCCAGCTTTCTGGTAAAGAACATAAGATTAATAGAGCTTTAATTTCATCATCAAATACTATTTTGACTAAATTTAATTGATTTACAATTCGATGGAAATCATTCAAATGATTAGATACAGAACTACCTTCCTGCATCTGCAAATTAAATAACTGCTTCATAAGATATACCTTATTAGAAGCTGAGGGTTTTTCATATAAATTTTCTAAAGTAGTCATTAACTCTACCATAGACTTTACCTGTGATAAATTAGATATCACAGTAGATGTTAGACTCAATCTTATTGATCCAAGAGCCTTTCTATCAAGAACTTCTCATTCTTCATCATCCATGTCTTTGGGCTACTTTGCAGTCCCTCCTAACGGTAAGTATAAATCTTTTTGATATAGATAATCTTCTATCTGCATTCTCCACAATTGATAGTTATTGCCATTGAACTTCTCCATTCTTAGCTTACTTTCTTCTGCCATTGCTTTCTCCCACTCAAATAGAAATCCCTGTGAGTAACCTATAATCAATACACACTAACCAGATCTGAAACACCTGTTAGTCAAACTAAACTTTGATACCTCTTATTGGATATCAAGCTCTGAACCTACAACCTGGGCTCTGATACCACTTGTTGGGGATCAATCAACAATATGATTACAATATGCAAGCAATAAACATAGAAATATATCAGATAGATAAGTAACTAGAATTAGAATAAGCAAGAAACAAGAGATATAAGAAACCACCCTGAAAACTTGTATTCAACTCTTTATAGAAGGAATTACAATTGAAGAAAATTATTTTCTTCCACACCTCTCTAGATGTATAGATCTCTTCTTAGATCTCTTTCCCTCGAGAGTCCTCTCTCTCAATTACAATCTATTCCACAATCTGGAATGATATACAATATGTATTCTACTTCTACAGTATTGTCTTCTTCTACTTTTATAATGAACTATGAAGATCTATCTCTATTATATAACTATAGAGACTCATGAGCATGCACTTATAACTGATAGATGCACCTCCTAAACAAGGGCTCTAACTAACTCTACTCAAATTAGAAACGCGGGCTTACAACCAACACTTCGTTCCTTAACATGCAAACATTCTGTTTGTGCACAAAAATAGAATCTGCCTACACAAGTGACCGACGTCGGTCCCTATCAGTCCACTTGTGACCGACGTCGGCTGACCTTCTACCGACGCCGACAGTTCCTGGTCTATTGGTGACCATTGACGGTGACTATGTTTCCAGTATCCTCTGCATTTGCTCATGGGTGAAGCTTTTAGCTCCATACCTAACAGATTATGTAAAAGTGGGATCACAAATTTGGGTGGAGAATGGATAGGCAAAGCTCTGCTAGTAGCAGAAAAAGAATCTCTACCTTGTGTTGGTGACCTAGTAGGGCTAGGAAGAAGACTCCTAGTTCATTGAAGGTGAGGTTGTGGAGGAAATAACTCAAAATTACTCTGCTGCACCAGCTCAAAATTAGGGTCAACAACACCTTGATATTTCTAGCTTCTTATATAGCATGGAGTTACTAGATTTTAAAACAAAAATGGAAAAGAGCAGGATCTACTTCAGCTTAAAGCTTGAGACTTCAAACTATGCACTCTTCCTAGTGGCTCTAGTTTTGTAGACCAGATAATATAATGGAGATGGAGGAAGATGGTAAGGCTATAATGATAATGGGTAAGACACAAAATAGAGTCACCAAAATATGTAATGGATAAGGGTAGGGACTGCTTCAATCTAAAACTTGAGGCTTCAGACTGCACGTTCATCCCAAGTGGAGTCACCAAAAATTGTTAGGTGAATATTTTGTCAACCAACTATCTGATTGAGAAAAATAGGTCTTATCAACAATAGCATAGGGAGATTGGTCGACCAGATGTGCAAGTTTACTACATCAATAGGGAAAAATATCTCCTCTCATCAAGGGGAGGTTCCCTATAAATACATAAGAGCTATATACTATATATATAAGCTAAAAATAACACTCAGGGGTGGGATAAACCATCCATCTCTCTTTTTTTAGATATGATGTTCATAGATCAAAGGAGAAATCCTAGGTGATTGGTGAAGGTACTTTTATTCTTTCACAAGTAACATTTAGCCAAGAGCCAGATCCCTTCTTGGATAGTAGAAATCCTAGTGAAATGATATAAGGCACTTCTCTTCTTTCAAAAGTGCTTGTTCTTACAAACAACAAGAATCTTTTTGGTAAGACAAGTAACTAGTAACACAGTTGTAGCTAGCAGGATGAAATAAAATACAAAGTTTCCACCTCAACTGCCTAAAGAGTAAGATATGAAGAACAATGGGGGCACAAAGTCATCCCAAGGTCCTTTACACAAAAATAAAAAATAAACACACACTGAAGACAACTATGACAGCATAAAGTCTGAAAGTATTTGGCTTTAGGACACCTTCCTTATTACTTCCACTTGTTCTACTTGATAAATCAAATAAATAAGACTACTTTTAGGAAATAGACATAAGAATAATTTCCTAAAGTGGCACAAGATATAATAGCAGAAAGTCTGCAAGTAACTTACTTTCTCATTTAGATAAAATAATATGAACAACAATTTGAGCTCAAAGTCTCAGTATTTGCCTTTCAATTTGGGCAAAGTTTTGCTTCTGGTAACAAGAAGATCTCTCCTAAAGCAATAAAAGAGATTACAATATATAGCCACCTAGAAAAGACTGGCGTGTTTTTCCTTGGAATGACCCATGTTACCTTCAATGCTTTTAATGCATCTCTAGGTTTTTCAAAGACTGCATTGAAAATAGGGTGGCTATCTTAACTATGGCATGTCATTTCATCCCTTATGTCTTCTCCTAAGCTTGGATCATCTGGTCTATCCCCTCTGACGTTTACATAGCTATCCATTTTGTCTTTACTCCAAAAGAGACCAATAAGCCATGCCTTTAGTGTTTGCAAGCTTGAAAATCTACTTTGTAGACTATTCTAGCTACTAGAATAACTTCTACGTAGATATTTTTGGTCTTCTCATCTTTCTGCTTTTGTCCTTTCCAACTTTGTCTCTTCTTAGAATTTAAGCTCCTGGGCTATCTTTTCCCCTTTCCAATTTTGTCTTTTCCTAGAATCTAAGCCCTCAGGGCTATATTCTTAGCTTTGCCAACTCTTTCAGCTCCTTCAGCTAGTTTTTGAGTTTGTTTTTAGGTTCTATGCCACATTTGAAACTTAGCAGATATTTCATTACCTTAAATTTGATGTCCACAGGGACGTCATTGGTTGACTATTTCAATGGTTTAGGCAGCCTTCTCAGCTCCTTGGTTCAATCACTTTCTTGCTTCGATCACTTTATTGGTTCAATTGCTTCTTTACTTTGATCTTTGAACCCTACCTTCTGCAAGGGCACTTGGTCTTTTCACTTTGAGGCACTCCCTTAAACCTGTTGATTGAACTGACTGATTAAACCAACTTTGGTTCAATGGTTCAATCAGTTTAATTCCTTTATTTGACTAAGTCCTTTGTCTGCTTAAACCAACAGTGCATTGAACCTTTGAACCATTGAACCCATTGACCCTTTGAACCAAAATGGTTCAATGGTTCAATAGTTCAATGGTTCAAGCCTTCTTCTCTTTGATAATTGTTTTGAAGCTATTGAACCTTTAAGCGGTTGAACTTTGAACCTTGACAAATGTGCTTAACTCTTGCTAATGATGTTGAACCTTTGAACCCATTAAACCCTTGAACCTTTTTAGTTCAAGATTCAATGGTTCAATCTTTTCTTAGAAGCTTGCCGATGGACATTTTTGTTGAACCTTGTCGTTGAACCAACCTTGAAATCACCTGAGTGTTGAGAGCTTTCTTCTTTCCTATAGAGTCTATAGAAATCAACTTGTAAAGCCCATAGAACTTGGCCTACAGAGTCCATAGATTTTCTTCATGTAGAGTCCATAGATTCAAGCCTATAGAGTCTGTAGATTCAAGCCTTCAGAGTCCATAGATTCAAGCATGCAAAGTCTGTATATTTTTGGAAAATCTTTGAAAAATGAAGAACTTGAATGCTCAAAATAATTTTTGAAAAGGGAAGAGATGATTTTGGTCTGTTGAACCAAAATAGTTCATATGTTGTCCCAAAAATGAGTGATATTTTTTTGGGGGACAACATGTAGCATCATGGGTAATTAAGTATATCACATGTGAGGGGCAATGTAGTCTTTTGGGAGGAGAAGCTATGAAAATTTTGATACATCTTAAGCATGGAAGGGAAAATCCCTAGTGTAAAATTAACCATCCATATTTATTGTATGGTCACCTCCAAGTGATGACCATAACCCCTAATGCTTCCCCTAGGCATCATAGCCTCATTCACCTTATTATTCAATACCATTTCTTATAATAGGGGAAAGAGGTTTGGGAAACCTTTGAGAATAGGGTCATTAGATAAATTCCAGCCCTACCTATTCAGGAATAAGCTAGAACATCAAGTTCAATCTAGTCCAAAAAATAATCTCTTACAATTTTTATGGCTACCAAGAAAGTGAGCTCAAGGAAAAAACCAAAATAACTTGTAGTTATATAGAAAACTCCTCCCTCTTCAGGAAAGGTTACCAGATCTCAAGATACTCAAACCCTCATTATTTTAGAGCCTCTAAAAGAACCTTGAGAACCAATTGAGAAACCAATCCTTTACCTAGGAAGAAAGAAACTAAAAATAAATATTGATGTCTCAATAGGACTTGAGAAGAGCTTCACTCCTATAGTAGAAGGATCAAGTATGGCCCTCAGGATTAAAAGAAGAACAAGATTAATTCTTTTGGATGAAGATGAACAAGAAGTAGTCCATACCTTGGATAGCCTTCAATAGCTATCCCAACCTTTAAAACAACATAACAATAAATAAAAATAAACTCTTATAGAAGTTTCTATAGAGGAACCTACTAAGAGTTTTGATATGAAACCATTGGAGGAATTAAAAATCTCTCCAATAAGAGAACTAGAATTTGAACAAGGTAATTTAATAGAAGAACAAAATGATCAAATTGAATTTCCATTAGACAAAGGTAAAGCTCTATATACATTTGAAGGAGAACCATCCGGTCCCAAGGATATTGTCATGTAGTTAACCATGGAAATTTTTAGAGCCCAAAAGTTGATTCAACAACAAGTAGAATATATTGCAAATCTACTCAACCAAATATAGATCAAGGATCAACTCAACTCTATGTTAGTACACAAATTAGAAACATCTTGGAATTTTTATTTGAAAGTTAATAAACTAGAAGTAATAGAACAGAAAGAGGAGGAAGAAGTCAATTCATGGACATATATAGAGTCTTGAGAAAGAAAATATAAGGTTAAAATAGAAACTATGGTGTTCTTCTCAGATATTTTCTGTTAAGGATAGTCAGTCTACCTCTTCTCTGAAAACATTTGTTGATCAAGGATGTCAGACTAATTATCTATCTATTCCTCCATTAGAAATTTCATATGAAGATCAAGAGGAATATCAATCAATAAAACATAATAATGAATTTTTAGTCATTACCAATAATAAATTGGAAAATAAAAAACAAATATTAGAAACTAAAATTGAAACTTTGGAGGAAGACTTGCAAAATGCTTGTAAATTAGGAAAGATTATTTTGGCTTGTAGAAGTCTAGCACCTTCATATAATCTATTCCTATTTAAAAAATTCTATAGATAGCAAATTCTTAGGATATCCTACCATCTTTCTTATAAGATTCTAGATCTATCCACATTTTTTGAAATATTTTACAGTTCTGGGTTTGATACACAAGATCTCCTCTATGAATTTTATCTTCATGATTTGGTAATAAGAGATCATGAACATAAATGTTTTTTGATAAATTAACACTTAGGAAAAGTTCAGTTGAGAGCACTTCATTCCACTTTGAAGAATTAGTTGGCATGGAAAAATAGATTTGAAGAATATACAGATCATATTAAAACTATAGGGTTATGCATCAGACCAACCTTCTCCATTCTGAGATTGATTTACCATAATTTCAATTGAGCTTGTCTAAATACTACCATCAAAAACCACTATTTGGAAGCTTTGTATAACTATATTATTTCATTTGACCTATTTGTAAGATGGGACCAATTATCAGTATCTCTTAAAAGATGAGAAGTTATGTCTCTTAACAATCTAAGGTGGAGTAGAAGAAGAGCTAAAGAAATTCTTGAAGAAATTATAGAAGTAATAAACTCTGGAGGAGAGCAAACATGGATTGGAATGAGGTATAGACCTCTATTGTTTATCATACTAGTTCTTGGATGGCAGAATTAGGCACCACAATCTGATGAAAATTTTAACATATGGAAAAGAATGGTTCAAATGTATAAAGGATTTACAAGCAATACAGATCAACATATCAAAGATGAATTTTATGAATATGATCTTAGCAAGGAAATGGAAAATAGGCCAAGAACCAATGAAGCTACCTGAATGTTTACAATGGGACTTGTAAAAGGTGAAGTCTATGGGAGATGATGAGCCCAAAATATGGCTCATTATTGACATGGAATTTCCTTCATTTATCTCTCTAAGGATATAAATTTATGAAAATCATAGACCTTTAGCTAACTATTGCATGTAAAATAGCTATTTTATCTCATTTTTGACAAACCAAAGGTTGAGTTACCATTTTTCATTTATACCTAATAAGTAGCATGTTTTAGTGTTTTGGTTTTGAAGAATACACAAGAAGGATGGAAAAAATAGCATTTTGGAGAATTTCCAATTTTGACCTCTGTTTCTTGAAGCTGCAGACTCAGCCAGTCTAGAATCGATAGACTCTACCAGTCTAGGATCTATGGACTTTACTAGTCCAGAATCTATGGACTCTACAGATCCAAAATCTGAGAAGCAAAAGATTTTGTAAATGATCTAAAGAGGAATATTACTCTAGCTGCAATCACATCAATGAAATACTTGCCTCCTATTTTGAAGGATTCAATCTTGATATATTTTGTATATATTTAGACCTTAAAACTATTATAGGGATAATATAACTATCTTATTGAAATAAATAGATTTTTAGGAATTTGATCAATCCAAAACTCTTATTTTGAGGATGAATGGATTGTCTAAGAAGTCCTATTTTCTTGCATACTATTTTTAGTTTGATTGTATTAGCATAAATATGTAAATCTTTTGTCTAAAAAGGAGATGAATAACTATTACACTCAAAATTTTAGATATATTGTAAATGTTCCAACATTTTATTAGTTAATTCAATATCATTCCATTTTATAGTACTGATTAAACTTTGTTCCTAACTCTAAGAAGAGCAAGGGCCCCACTCTCCTTGAAACTAGGAATTTCTGTATGGTATTTATATTTATGTTGAATTTATTTTTCATTACTAGATAATCAGAATATCTTAAATACTTGTAAATATTAGTAATTCAAATTCAAATATTTAAATTCCAATAGCTATCTTATTTTAGAACAAGTGTGACTTAGTCTTAGTGTTTCTTTTTATTTATTACACAAGAGTTAGCTTAGAATTATCTCTCTACATCAGTGTTTACATTTCCATGAAAGTGTGAATTAGTTAGATTTATATTTCCAAGCAAGTGTGAATTAGATAGATTTACATTTTCATGCAAGTGTGACTTAGATAGATTTATATTTCCAAGCAAGTGTGAAGTAAATTAAGGGTGATTTAATTTCAAGCAAAGGATTGAACTAATTAGTTTAATGGTTAATCTCTTCTTTCAGCAAGTGTGTGAAGCAATTAGCTTAGAAGAATTCTTTCATTGGTAAAAGTTAGATTAGAATCATCAAAATCCCCCCAAGACCAACTTTATATCTACTACCATAAACCTTACTATAGATAGCTTTGGACATCGACCCTGGTTTGATATATGTCAATCTAAAAGATTGATTAAATGAAGGGTTAAATAATACTCATCACTTATTTGGGAAAACTTGGGGCAATTAGATGATTCATCCCCAAAATGGTGTATCGCATCTACTCCATCAATTCCATTCTCAATAGAGGTATTGCTTTAAAATGGATGGATCCATGTCAAAAAGACTTTGATAACATGCAATAGTGTTTACTTCACTCACCCACACTTTTTCCTCCTTCCAATGATAAACCTTTGATTCTATATACTTATTTCACACCTATTTTAGTTGGGGTAATGCTTGCATAACAAGATGATATGGGAAGAGTGTATGTTATCTACTACATTAGCCGAGGCCTCATCAATTATGAGACACATTATACCAAAATTGAGCGTGATTGTCTTACCATATATTTCATAGCTAAAAAATATTTGTCACTATATGCTTTACCAAACTACTTATGTCATTGTTCATTTTGACCCCCTTCGTCATTTATTCTCTAAATCCTTTCTTCATGAAGATAGAATTGGAATATGGATGGTCTTACTTATGGAATTTGATCTCTATACCATCACTCAAAAAGCTATCAAAGGGTAAGTCATAGCTGATTAACTTGCCATAGCTCCTGTACTAACCACTTCTTACCTTCAAGATGACCTTACATATGACAATATCCTTTACATTGAAGGTCTTAATCAAGCTATCTCTCTCAAAGTTTATTGTCATATCTTTACCATTGATATTGAAGATCAATAAACTTGATCAATCTTCTACTCCCTTTAGTACTACTAAACCAAAAGTAGTTATCGAGGAGCTCCTTGTAATTAATGTTGAATTACATGAGGATACTTGCTCCCTTTACTTTGATGATGCTAAATGACTTCAAGGAGTTGGGGTAGGTTGATTTCTCACAAGTCCTCTTGACAAGATCATTCATTTAGATTTTCACTTCACCTTTGATGTCACTAATAATATGGTTGAATACGAAGCTCTTATCTTAGGCATTCGAGCTACTCTTGATTTATAAATTAAATACCTTCATGATTTAGGTGATTATCAACTTATTTGTCATTAATTTAGTGGTGATTATCAATGTAAAAGTAATAACCTCATCACCTATCATCAAATTGTAACCACTCTTGCTAAGGATTTCATCTCTTTCACTATTGAGCTTATTCCTAGAGATCAAAACTCCATTGTTGATTCTCTTACATCATCATCATCTGTCTTTCATCCTCATCAATTTATTTTTGATCCTTTTTTTCTTATTCATATAAGAAAATACCCAATTTCTACTCAACCAATAGATTCACTTATCTATCATATCAAGGCTATTATCATTTGACAAATCCCTCGCTACCAAGATATCATTCAATTTTTAGAACACAAAACTTATCCTCCTAATTTAGACTCTTGTGAAAATACACACATTCATAAATAATATTTTAAGTACGTATTTTGACAAAAAATACTTTACTATCATAATTTTGAAGTTACCTTACTCCATTATGTTATAAAATATGAGTTCCCTCTTATTCTTGAACAAGCACATGTGCGCATTTATGGTTTTCACTATAGCAAACATGCTACAGCATGTAAATGCCTATGTATGGGTTACTTTTGGCCTCATCTCAAAAAGGATGAAATCAAATATGCTAAAATGTTTAATCCTTGTTAGCTTCATGATGATTTAATCCATTCACCTCCATCTAAACTTAAAACTATTGAATCTCCTTAGCCATTTTCCACATGGGGATTTGATCTCATTGGTAAACTTCCTCTCTCCCATGATGGACTTATCTTTATCATCACTGCTACTAAATATTTTACCTAGTGGATTGAACCATTTCCCTTGTTAATGTCACTAGTCCTATCATTTCCAAATTTATTCTTAATCAAATCATTTACCAATTTGGCATTCCCCATGCCATCATTTCAGACAATGGTGGTAACTTCAAAAATAAACATGTTAAACAATTTACAACAAATTCAAGATTAATCATAAATTTTCCACACTTTATCATCCATAATGCAATGGCCAAGCCAAGCCCACTAATAAAATTCTAAACAAAATTCTCCAAAATATAATTTGTGAGACCCACATAGATTGACATCTTCATCTTTACCCTTTACTTTGGGCCTATCAGACTAGCATATGTATTACCACTAGGGTAATTCCATTTTCTCTAGTCTATGGTTATGAGTCAATTTTTCCTTTAGAAGTTAAGATTACCTCTCTTCATATACCCCTTCATGGTATTATTCTTGATGAAGAATTTTATGAAGCTCACCTGCATGCCCTTGATCTTCTCAATGAACTTCATTTTTTCCTTTACAACATAACCACCAATATAAGGCTCACATTGCCTGACAACATAAAAAATATGTTAAAATTCACACTTTTAATGTTGGTGATATTATCCTTAAATTAGACTATATTTATGACAAATAAGGTAAATACACCCAAAAATAATGGGGCCCATATTTGGTCAAAGATATTCTTGGTCCAAGCACCTACCACCTTCAAACCAATGAAGGCCTTGTTTTCAAAGAGCCCACCAATGCTTAATTATTTAAAAAGTAATTTGCCTAAACATTTCCTTCTTATAGTCATGATTTATATCTACATCCATCTAACACTTTTTTTAGGTTACTTACATGAGTCTCTCCCTCTATAGTATGGTCCTTTCTTTCACAACCCTTTAGTCCTCCCTTTTGGTCTTTTGGTTTCTTGATGTAGCACAATTTTCTTTATCTTCTTGCATTTATTTTCTCTTATTTTTCTCACCCCATGGGTTTTTATTTTTTTAATTTTAGTATAAGACCATGGATAAGACCTAAAATTCTTCATAAAACCACCATCTTTTATTTATTTTTCTTATACACTTTTTTTTGCTTGCCAATTTTATTTTGGCATCCCTTGGGTTTTTTTTGTGAGTTGATTTATAAGACTATGGATAGGACCCAATGTCCCTCACAAAACTACCATATCTTTGATTTATATTTTATTTGTGTGAGACTATGGATAGGACCTGGCCCTCCTCATAAAATTACCACCTTTTCATCTTCTTGATCTTTGTTCTCAACTTTAGTTTTTTCTTCTTTTGTTAGATGAAATCTACACCACAATTTTTATTATCATCTTTTCCTCTGTTTCCCTCATTCTCATGATAAGGAACCACACTTTATTGTCATTGTATCTCTTTTTTTCCTCCTTTGTCACATTTTTTGTGATTTTAATTAATTCAAATTGTTCCATGTGTGACTCCTCTTGATTTCGCCTTCCTTTCACTCCACATTGGATAAAACAAGGTTAAAGTTAAGATAGCACTTTTATTTTATCTAGATTTACAAGACTTTTAGACCCCATGCTCTTTAAATTTTCTTTGTCTTAGAAACCTTATCCCAAGTATTCAAATGAAAGTCATCTTTAGCACCCAGGTTTGATTTTTCAAATCCGTATGGAGGAGGAATAGAAAAATCCATCAAGAAAGTTAAAATCCAAATCATTTGAAATAAAAGGTAATGATATTTTAACGGTAACATACAAATCTCAAAATTCAAAATCACACTAAAATACATGATTCCAATCACATCTCCTATCTCTAATCAAATTTCAAACTCCACAGTCAGCCTCACATAGTTGGGGTGTAGTAGGCTAGTAGATTGGAATAGGGGAATTCAAAAAACTCTATGGTGCTACTTAATTTCTCACACAAGTATCCAATCTTCATAGTAGAATAATGGATCTATAAGGGGTCCTAAGGAATGGAGAACATGTTGTGAAGAGATAGGTCTATTTTAATTTTCATGCATAGAGCCTTCATGAGATGATATATATATATATATATATATATATATATTAACCTAAGACTTGTGTGGCTAAGAGAATTTCTTCATAGTCTTTAAGGTCAACATTCCCCTTTGTTTGACAAACCTAATTTGAATGTCTTGACTTCGATAAAGAGTTCCTCGACCTTGGTTTTTACTCCATTCTCCCCCCCCCCCCCCAACACCCATTTCATTTCCCCCCTTAATAGACAAATTGTGATTCCAAATCTATTTCATGTTCTTCCTTAATTCCTTTTTCTTCACCTCTTAAAAAACATGCTATCACTACTTTGTTTCAATTTTATCCATCCTTAGAGTGAAACAACATGTTTGAGTAACTTTGGATTCTTATTTTCTTTATACCATGATTTTACATTTATGCACTTACCTTACTTTCCTTTTACCATTTGTCATTATTGAACTAACTTATTGCTATAGACACCTGAGTTTGTACCCTTTTTCCACTGTTGAGTGAGGTTAGCTTGTTACTTCTCACTCGACAATAGTTTTTTTCCCTTTCATGCACCTTTTTTGTCCATTTTTGATTGAGATGTGGATTTTTAATAATCACTTATCAATGCTATTTTACCATTTTGTTTAGTCTTTTACCATTGATTTATTTTATTATCATCTTGTTTGACATGTATCCTTGGTTTAACTTGGTGAGTTTGCCTTTCTTACTTAAGGATAGCTTGTTTAAGTTTTTTGATATTTAGTAGCCTTGGCTTTTTGGTTAGCCAATTTACTCTTGTTATTTGACTTGGTCATTTGGTATAACATAGCACTTGTCACCCTAGCTTTCCAAATTTCCCATGTACATCCCATACTCATAAAACTAACTATCTTGGCTTTTCTTACATTTGTTTATTTTTCTCTTTAGTTTTGTATTCTTGGGCTTATCAAAAATAGTCTCTACTCCCTTCATAATCAAAAATAACAACATAATAGACAACCATCTCATGATAAAGGTGAGTCAAGGTACGCATTGCATTTACTTTTTAGTCATTTACTTTCAGTTATTTTTGCTTTAAAATACTACAATTGTTTTTAGCATCAACATTGTGTGTTACTACGTTATTTATATTAGGAATTAAGTGAATATAAACCAAATTTAATCCACCATAAAATCACATAATCATATTTTAAATGTGTGAAAATTAGATTTAATTATACGAAAATAATTCCTTCAATCACAGTATAAATGAAAGTATAAATGGAGAGAATAAAACCATAACATAGATATACCATGGTTCAAATAATGTGGGATACATCCACCAAAAAATTCCTCAATAAAATGTGTAATAAAACAAGATTACAAAGACCTCTTACAGAGATAGAATATCTCCTTCAGAATTCATAAATGAATTCTTTGAATTGTTGATCTAAATCTAAAATATATCAACAATTCTCTAAAAATGCTCTACCACACTTGTACCTATATAAAACCATCTCACAAGATGCAATACCACACCCTGTAAAATAATACCACTCTTTGTCTCATGCAAAACTTGTTATCATATCCTGTCTTATCTTGTCATATCCCCAAGCCTCATCTCCATCTATATATAAAGGAAATATGATAGATATTCCACCCAAGAAGAGAAACATGCCATAATAAGTCCAAGATGGACTTATCCTCATAGGAACATGCCATTTTCACCTAAGCCCATGCTTATCCACAAGATCCTTAGGAAAAACATGTCAATCTCCTCTCAAGGGCACAATTTCCAATACAAAAGAGATAATAACTTCCATAATACATCATAGAAATTATTAAATTAGATATTTAATAAATTTCTCCTCCAAAATTATTAAATAAAACATTTAATAATTTCCTCCTATGAAAATTAAGTATTTTTCAATAAATTACCTAAAATAAGAAAATCAATCCCACTTCTAATAAATATGGAAGTCCACATGAAAATTATTAAATATGCATTTAATAATAATCTCCCATATGAGGAGTAAATTCAAAATGTGATCCCCACATCCTTGGAGATTTATAATCCCCAAAAATGTACCATCATGGTCATATGATAGCCCCAAAAGGCTTCACACTCAACAATTTCCCACTTGGAGACCTTTTCTCCTAAACAAAATCTATCACTACTCCATGATCTCTAAGATGAACCAAATCTAAACATAATATCAGTTTGTCCAATGTGACCACCTTGGTCATCATATCTACAAGATTTTGGCTAGTATAAATCTTCTCTAGCTTCACCAAGTTCTCCTCTAAAATTTTCCTAATGAAGTGATAATGTAACTGAATGTGTTTCATCCTTGAGTGGAAAGTAGAGTTCTTTGTCAAATGAATAACACTATGAATATCACTGTGTAGTCTCTCAACTTCCTACTCATGCCCCAACTCTTGAAATAACTCCTATAACCAAATCATATCCTTACTAGCCTCTGTGGTAGTAACATATTCTACCTCTATGGTTGATAAAGCCATAACCTTTTGTATCCTATAAATCCAACTAATCATTATCTGTCCAATAGTAAATATATATCCTATCATAGTCCTCCTGAGATCAATATCCTCTTCCATACCTAAGTCTACATAACCACAAAAAGTGGTATGTGATCCATCATAACATAATGCAACATCAATGGTCCTTCTCAAATATCAAAGAATCCATTTCACTTCTTACCAATGCTCATAACCAAGATCACTCATATACCTGCTCACAACTCCCACTGCATGGGAAATATTTAGCCTAGTACAAACTATGCCATACATCAATCTACCAACTATCAATGAGTAAGGTACCTTGAACATCTTTAGCTTTTTAGCTTTTGTCTTGAGACAGTACTCCTTTGATAATCTAAAGTGGTCTACCAAAGAAGTACCAATAGATTTAGCATCCAACATGTTAAACCTTTCCAAGACTTTCTTCACATACTCTGATTGGGTTAAGATCAACTTCCTCTCCTTCTATCATGATTAATCCTCATACCAAGGATTTGCTTTGCAACACCCAAATACTTCATAGAAAAGGAGTCACTAAACTATTTCTTGAGCATATGAATATGGTGTATATTCTTTCCTACAACTAACATGTCATCCACATAAAAGCATAATATAATAAGAGAACCATCATCAAAATGTTTGATGTACATGAAATGGTCAAAATTACACCTTTGATAGCCTTGTTCCAACATAAAATAATCAATTTTTTTATACCATTGCCATGGATCTTGTTTCAAGCCATACAAGCTCTTCTTTAATTTGTACACAAAGTTCTCTTTTTCATTGACCTCATATCCCTGTGGCTGCTTCATATACAACTCTTCATCTAAATCACCATGAAGAAAAGTAGTTTTCACATCTAAATATTATAAGTGAATATCCTTAATTGTAAATAAACCAATAACAATATTAATAGAAGTCATTTTTACAACAAGAGAGAAAATCTCATCAAAATAAATACCTAATTTTTGTGCAAACCCCTTGACCACCATCTTGGCCTTATACCTTTTTCTCCCTTGATCCTCTTCTTTTATTCTAAAGATCCACTTTTTAGCAATTCACTCTTGCCCTTGGGTAGCCTCACTAAATCCCATGTTTGGTTCTTCATGAGAGATCTATGTTCCTCATTTATGGCTTGTTCCCATTTCATCCTAGCATCTACCTGCATTACTTCTTCATAACACATTGGTTCTCCATTGTCAGTGGGCAACAAATAATTCAAATAAGGATAAAAGTGTTTAGGTGATTTTCTTACCCTAGAAGACCTTATCATAGGAGTTTGGGGTCCTTGTGTAGAAGGTTCCTGAACTAAATCATTGGATACTTTTCCATCCATAATATCATCCAAATCTGAAATCTATCAGCAATTTTCCATAAATGCTCTACCACACTTGTACCTACATAAAACCACCTCACAATCTAAAATACCACACCCTGTAAAATAATACTACTCTTTGTCTCATGTAAAACTTGTTATCATATCCTGTCTGATCTTGTCATATCTCCAAAGCCTCATCTCCACTTGTATATAAAGGAAATATGATAGAAATTACACCCAAGAAGATAAACATGTAATACTAAGTCTAAGATGGCCTTATCCTCATAGGAATATGCCATTTCCACCTAAGCTAACACTTATCCACAAGCTCCTTATGAAAAGCATGCCAACCTCCTCTCAAGGGCACAATGTCCAATGCAAAAGAGATAACAACTTCCATAATAAATAATAGAAATTATTAAATAATACATTTAATAAATTTTTCCTCCAAAATTATTAAATAAAGCATTTAATAATCTCCTCCTCCTATGTAAATTAAATATTTTTCAATTAATTCCCTAAAATAAGGAAATTAATCCCACTTCCAATAAATATGGAAGCCCACATGAAAATTATTAAATATGCATTTAATAATATTCACCCATTTGAGGAGTAAATTAAAAATGTGATCCCCACATACTTGGAGCTCTTTAAGCCCCCAAAATGTACCATCATGTTCATGTTATATCCCTAAAGGGCTCCACACTTAACACTTTCTTGAAGCACCATCTCCTGTCACACCTTAGTGACACGTGATGAGATTCGAGTGGGGCATATGTATACACATAATATTTTTAACCTTTTATCAAATACTAATGATTTACAGCTTGAAAGAACCCAATAAGACTCAATATATCTAAGTGCATGCCTTAAGGGGTATACCAAAAAAGGGGTTGGTAGACATTTGGTGCTTTATAGGATTATTTTTCCTTATTGCCACATTATTACCAATCCAACTAGCTCTTCAAACCATTCCCTAAGCCATTAATCCTCCCTTGCCCACTCCTCTAGTATTTTTCCTCTTTTCATCCTCATTTTCTTGCCTTAATTCCCTTTTATACTATTAGCTATACTAAGTCGACCATGGTCAACCCTGTACAGTTTAGGGGTATTTTTCACTTTATAGTTTTGTTAGCCTTCCAGTTGACCTAGCTCAAATCTAGTGAATTATCCTTAAAAACATACAAGGTCAACCATGGCTAACCCTATACAATTGAAATTTCTAAGAGGATTTAGGGAAATATCTACCTATAAATACTAGATTTTGTCAATATTTTGATATGCAATCAAGAGTTATAACTTACTTATGTTTCTTCACAATATGCTCTTCCACCATTCAACTTGAGGAGTCTTAGCTTACGGTTTCTACTTGGATAATCTAGTCTTGTAGATAAGTTTTGGATAATTTGGCCTTTCTTAGTGATCCTTTCAAATCATAACAACCTCTTATGAAGTTCATTTGGCCAAGGGAGAGATTGAGTCTCAATGGGTTCACATTTAGGTAGGTATATTCTAACTTTGTTCTCTCTTTAGTAGATAAAAGTAACATAAGTGTTGGCTCAAATAATATTACTCTTCACATTCCATGTATTAGGGTCTTACTCATACTTAGCTTAATTGAGATTGTCTTATACATGTTTTGATTGCTTTACTAACCCCTTTATTATGCTACAAACTTTGGTGTGCACTAGCTTAGATTTATGTTCTTGTTTATTAGCATAGGTCAAATATTAAACCTAAGACTCTTTTAGGGTTGTTACATGATTATGTTAGACTATAAGCTTTTAAAACATACCTCACATAGTGTATTGTGATAAGTGATCCATTAATCAAGTCTAGCAAATCCCCATATTAGTCATGCTCTCACTTAACAAATGTATTCTCAGTCAGAAGTGTAGGTATGCTCTATCCTCTCCAAGCTAGGATTGATTTATAGACATGATGAATTTCTAATTGTATACAAAGTTAACATGATTGAGGTTTAACATCTAATCATTGGTGTCTATGCATTAAATATTGGAAGAGATCGATGGCGTGTATTAGATCTGAGATGAGAGGACACAAGATATGAGCATTGTGTTCAAGGTTTAATTGTGACTGTTGCCATTTGAATATTTGAATTTGATAAGGGAAAATTAGTGTCTAGTCTTTGGGCCATATCTTTCAATAGAATATGAATTTGCTTATGCAGTAATAAGAAAAGTGGTAGAGGACTCTAAGTCACAACTAGAAATATGGATTTAAATATCTGGAAGTGTGTACATACAAATTTTTTGAGCTTAAAAGTTGATTGTGTTTTCATATATGTTCTACAAGTGACCCAAGAAGACTAATTGAGCTTTTGTAGATGTTATTTTGATGTTTCATGGTGAATTAGATATTAGGGAGTGTTATAGAATTTTTAAAGATGCTATGTAAGTATTTTGGATGTGTGATCAATCTATATTGAGTATGAATAATGCTTAAGAAGTTGATTGTATATTTGGAAGTGGTGTTCCTATATATAAGGTCTATGTTTGAGTTGATTGAGCATATGCAGAGGTGAACAAAGGTGACTCTTATCTTTTGAGGATGTCCTAAGGGAATTAAGGAGTAGACTTATGTATTTTTAATGTAGGCATGTGTTCTTGATTTGCTCATATATGTTTCAAAAATGGTGAATGGGTCTCCATAAGACCTAAAAGTGACTTAGGCCTATTTGAAAGTGTGTTATGCTTAAGTGTGACCCATGTGAGATGCCTTAAGGGTGAAGTCATGTATTATGGCTGATAAGGATTTATTTGGACTTGATAATGCATGATAGCTCTATATATAGTGAAATCAAAGATGATGATTTCTAGAATTTTGTCTGGAAGATTTGTGAGCAAGATATTTGAATGTGAGAGAGTTAGAGAGTGAATGAAATTTGAGGAGAGTGAGAGTGCCTAGCTATTGGGTTGATGAGTAAAGAAGATTAAGGACTATGTGTATGATTTATAGATCATGTTTTTTATGATAGTCTAGTGTTATGTAGTTTGAAGTTGTATGAAGATATTTGAGTGTGCACATGAGAACTATTTGAGTGAAGAAGGAAAGAGTTTGTGACATGCCTATGTGAGAATATTTTATGAGTTAGAGAGAGAGTTTATGCAGTTGTTAGATGATCAATAGGTCCATCATCAAGTGTTGAATACATTAGCTATAAGGTGTAAGTTTTCTTCTCAAGAGGTTATAAAGGAGTTGATCTTACTTAGGGGTAGTTATTCCTTGTGAAATAGGGTTTCACTAAAGACCTTTAGTCAAAATGACTTGATCAAGGTTGTAGGTCAGAAGGACTTGACCAAAATTCCTAATCATAAGGTCATAATTAGTCTCTTATTTGTAATCATCTTATAGGACATTAGTCCATGTGTTTTTAGGCTTGAGAGTGGGTTTTATTCCCCAAGAGGGTTTCCCATGTAGATCTTGTGTTGTGTATGTGATATTTCATTATGTTCATTCTTCACTATTATGAATGATTTGTATGCTTCATGAATGATTGTATTAAATGCTTAAGTATTTTCAAAGGTTTAGAAATTGAATTGGATTAGTTACCATAACTGATTCACCCCCCTCTTAGTGGTCTATACCTCTAATAATTGGTATTAGAGTGAGTTCCTTCAGTAAAATATTGACAACTTGAAGGGGATCCAAGGTACAATCGCTAGTCAGAATGTACAAGGTGGTTTTAATACTAAGCAAGCACCAATTTTCAATGGATCTAATTATGCATTTTGGAGTGCTAAGATGAAGACATACATTATGTACCTAGGGTTTGATGTATGGAAATGTATTTTGGATGGTTATATTACAACTACTAATTTTCCATCTAGTGTTGTAGACAAGAAGCTATTTGAGAATAAATATAAGGCAATGAATGTCATCACCTATGGTCTTACAAAAATTGAGTTCAACAAAGTAATTCATTGCATATCTACCAAGGAAATACGGGATAAATTGAAGACTATTTTTGAAGGAGATTCAAAGTTTAAGCTTGTTAAGTTATGGACTCATATAAGGCAATTTAAAAGTCTCAATATGAATGAAGAAGATATTGTGGCATCCTTTTTGTAGAGAGTTGATTAAATTGTGAACATCATTAAAGGTCTTAGAGATAACATTGAAGAGACTAATATTATTCAAAAGTTATTAAGGTCTCTATCCCCCAAGTTTGATCTAAAAGTATCTGCTATAGAAGAGAGTCATGACCCTAGTTGAAGATGGATCAATTACATGGCACTCTTACTACCTATGAGATGAGGAAAGATGATATACCACCAAATAAGTATCTTTCAAGAATAAAATCAAGATAAAGAATAAGTTCCAAGTTAATAAACTCAAGGAGGATGACATTCCTGATATAGATGAGGATGAACTAATTGTTTTGATTTCAAAGAAATTGAGAATAATTTTAGGCAAGTATAAAGGTAAATTAGCCCTCAAGTGCTTCAATTGTGGTGATATAGTACATTTTGATAATATGTGCCCTCATAAGTATAATAAGGATGATGATGATGATGATAATGAGCATGATCAAGATCATGATGATAGTAAAATATCATTCAGGTTTGATAAAATCAAGAAGGGATTTATAAGGTTTGATAACAATAAAAAGTACTTCAAGGACAAAAAGAATCTCTACACCAAAGAAGATTGTAGCTCATCATATAAGAGTGAAGATAGTGACTTAGAATATGATCATGAATAAGATGATCCTATTGAAGATGAAGCTCTATTCATGGCTAAGGAAGGTATTTTCTCACATCAGAAGGTGTCTACTTGGAATGATTTAGATGATGATAAAGATGAGGTGGACTATGAGACTGCATTGACAAATGCTCATGAAGAACTAAAGATTGAGAAAAAGATCAATAAGAAGATGAAATCTAAACTCAAGGACTTTGAGGAGAAATTTAGTGTGTTTGAAGCAAGAATGGATGAACATTCCAAGGAACATGAAGATATGGTTAAGCATCTTAGTTGTCAATTATAAATCCTATCTACAAGCCTAAAATCTAAAAAAGATGAATGTTCAAGGTATGTTTATAGTAAGGTAAAGACATTTGTGACATTTGAAAAGAGATCATGTGATCTAGATAATAATTTGAGTGGTTAAAATCATGTTAGTAATAGAATTGGTCTTAGATATGAAGAAAAATAGAAGAATGTAACTCAAAATAAGATAAAGACTAATATAAACAGGACAATAAACCTCTGAAGACAAATCATTAAATAAGGAATGAAGGTACTATAAAAATGAATACTAAATAGATCAAACAACCAAATGCCATGAGGTATGAAAATTTCAATGATTACTGTTATACTTGTAATCAGTTTGGGCATAGAGCTCAAAAATGTAGAAGACCTATTAGAAATGAATTTTCTTGGAACTATGATGAGGGTCATCAGTCAAAATTTGTAAGTAAGATTGAGTGTATCAACTATCATCATGTGGGACACTTTTCAAAACATTATCCATTTAAGGTAAGACAAGTTGAGTTTCCTTTAATATATATTGAATGCTACAGTTGGTATGAACTACGACACATTACAAGATTTTATCCAAATCTAGAAAGGTATAAAGAGAATTTTGAAAAAATTATGGTGTGATTCAATTATGAAAAGAGAGGTCACATTTCTAGGTTATACAATAAAATTCCTACAAGTTAGAAGAGGTTCAATCAGGCTCCTAGAGTACATTGAAGAAGACAAGTTAACTCATGGAGACCAAAGGTGGTAAGTAGGAATTATGATGATTCTATAGATCTAAGTAATAGGTTTACTATGGTGGATAATGCTTCAAAATTTGAAGAGTCCCAAGAGGTCTCATTATCTACTCATGTTGAGAATGAAGAGACTAAGCTCAAAGAGAAAACCAAAGTGTTGGGTGAAGTTAGTTCTAAGGTATGTATGGATCCAAGTGAATATCCTTCTATTGTTGAACAAGTGCTTAGTGATGAAGATCCAAGCTTAAAATAAGATTATTCATATGAAAAGGTATGCCATGAATCTATGTTGTCTTCAATCATATTATAGTAGTTAAGGAAGAAAAGGATAATTTATCATAGAAGAAATGGAGAATATTGTAGCAATTGAGGAATTTGTTTCTCTAAAACCAAAGAAAAAGAAGAAGAAGAAGAAGAAGAAGAAGAAATATAAGTATCGATTGAGGAAGGATCGGGATGAATATGAGGATTTGTTTTTATTTTAGATCATTGAGGTATAGAGGGTGTCTCTATTTATTCTTCTTAAGAGACTCCTTTCAAGTGGAGAAGTAAGTGTTACTATGGTGTTTTTTAACTAAAACAATCTATAGGGTCAGATTGAAGATTCCCAGATGGCAAAGGAGGATTTGTGTTTTATCAAGATGATCTTTTTGAATGTAAAGGTTATTGACCTTATTATATCATGATCTAAGTATTTTTGTGATCTAAAGGTATGTTGAAGTCTATTTGGATAATTTTCTTAGCTCTCAGATTTCCCTATCTGTGCTTAAGAACTTACAGGTCCTAAAATAGGTCATAGTAAGTCAAGGTTCCCAATGGTGTGGAAGCTCAAATATTGGTCTAAAAGTGTGTAATGGTTATCTCCAATTTTATAATAAGTTTCATAGGTGGACATTGGCTGGAAGGTGTTGTGTTGACTTTGTTTTTTTTTAAGATTTTAGGGTTTTAGGCTCTGATAGAAAAGTGGTATGCCTTATGAGTTGAGGTTTGAGGATTATTAATATGTTGAATGGGATAAATGAGTGGTCAAATAAAGATTCATAAATATTTTAAGGTTTGTTTTTCTCAATTTATTCAATTTTTTTTCAAGTTAGACTAATTAGATAGTTGGTTTGTGAAGGAAATATGTTGCAAAAGATGAGCTTCTTATTATAAATTGGTGTGCTCAATGGGGGATATAAAAGTGATCTAAATATGAAGTTTTATGTATTGAAGTCATGTCTACTAAAATGTGTGGGATATACAAGTTTTAGGTAGGGCTACAAGGAGTCTAAGATAGGCCTATTATGAATAAGGGTGTTTTTTTCTCAGTTACTCCAAAAGAGCAAGCTTGAGAGAGGATGCTAGTTAGCATATGTGGTGATCCTTCATGGTGTGTAGAGATATGAAGATGTTCAGAAGGTGAAATTTCTCAAAATTCATAGGGGGAGTCCCTCTCATATGTTTCATGGTGAGTTACATTAGATTTCAATTCTTTTATGTGTTATTTCTTCATTGGTTGTATTGCTTGATTGAAGAGAGTGTTGGCATGGAGCAATAGGATGTTTTCAAGGCAATTTGAAGTAGGCTCAAGATAAAGGGAATTTTTTTAATCATCTTTATAATATCATATTTTCCTATTTGATGGTCTTCTCATGTCCTTAGGATCATTTGATGTACACTTTGTCATTATGTCAAAGGGGGAGAAAGTTCATGTTGTAGGAGTGATTGAAGAGAGAGAAGGGGAGCTATATATTGTTATATATGATGGTCTTTGACATCAATGAAAATGGGAGAGATTATTGGAGATTTTTTAGTGATGTGATGGTGATGTCATGAAGGTTCCCTGGTGAGTGGAAGAAGTTTTTTGATAGCCTAAGTGACAATGACAAAGTGTGCAATGTGCTTGAAGTATGCTTGGTTGATCTCTAGAGTTTGAATGGTTAGAAATGTTCAAGGATTATTATGGTTATTGTAGAATGTGAAATATGTCCCTAAGATATTATCTATGCTTTGAGAGTTTATGTGTATGAATGGAATTCATTTAGTAGTCCATAGTTTTCATTTAGATAGTTTGTGTTTAGTGGCAAAAAATTTGAGTAGGCAGTTTGATGATGTCATCATTACCACATGGGAATAAGTCAAGAGGATTTGGTAATATGGTTGTGATCACATTAGTCCCTAGTTATTATGCATCAGATCATAAGTAGTGAATTGAAGCATGATCAAAGATATGAGGGTACAAAGTTGGCTTCTTAGTCAAAATTAATTATTTTCCCATACTTTGCCAAATTTGCAATGTGGCCAAAAAGAGCCAAGTAAGTAATTTTATGATGGAATATATCACATGTGTGGACATTTCAGGACAAGGTGATCATATGGGTTTGTTTATTTTTAGACCTAGTTTATTTTTACTAAATATCAGATCATGCAATGTAGCAAGTAAAAAGATATGCATATATAAAGTTGGACTCCTAGGTAGTTTGACTGTGTTTTTCCATAGCCAATTTTTTAATATGGAAATAAAATGAGAGTGATAATTTTGATGGTATTATATCTTTCACATGTGAAGGTGTCAAGATAAACTAATCATATGGGTTTATTTAGTTCTGATCATAGATGATTTGTGCTAAATCTGAGATCATGTGCTCAAGCATGGAAAAGTTATGCAGGAGTAAATTTGGTCTCCCAAACAAATTATAAGCATAGTTGGCTCTATAAAAGAAGATTTTGAGAAGGCATCTTAATGGCATTATATCTCACATGCATGAGGGTTTTAGGATATATTTGTTATATGGTTATATTTTTGTTTTAAAGTAGAACATATGGTGTAATTTATAAGACATGAGATTGATTGCAGTAAAAGATATATTTATCCAAAATTGGCCTTCCAGGCATATTAAAAGGTTCCCCATACTTAGTCATTTCTACACAAGTTAAAGCTTGAGCAATATCAAAAGTGTGCATTGATCCAAGGAGTCAGGTAGTAGTGAGATGAGGATAGGTGCATGATGATTAATGACTGAACAAAGGTATAGGATAAGGATCTAACAATGAGTGGGTGTTCATATAGATTGATTGAATGGTGAGAATTGATCACTAAATACCTAACTAATTTATAGAGATCAATAGAGTGTGTTGAGTCAACATTATAAAATTACATGAGATGAGGTCAACATGACTGAGGTTTAACATCTAAGCATTGGTGCCTATGCATTAAATATCAGAATATATTGATAGTGTGTATTCAATCTGAATTGAAATAAAATGAGATGTGAGAATTGTGTGTGAGGTTTAATTGTGACCATTTCTATTTGAATATTTGAATTTGCTAATGTAAAAACTAGTATATGGTATTTGGGCCATATATTTTGATAACAGATGAATTTACTCATGCAGTAAGAAGAAAAGTGGTAGAGGACTCCAAGGTGTATCTATAAATATGGATTTGAAGATTTGGAAGTGTGTACATATAATTTTTTTGAGGTTCAAAGTTGATTGTGTTTTCATATATGTTCTGCAAGTGACCCAAAAAGAGTAATTGAGCATTTCTAGATGGTGTTTCGATGTTTCATGGTGAATTAACTATTGGGGAGTGTTGTAGATTCTATGAGGATGCTCTATGAGTATTTTGGAGGTGTGATCAATCTAAATTGGTTATGAAAAATTATTAAGAAGTTGATTGTATGTTTAGAAATGGTGTTCTTATGTATAAGGTCTCTATTTGAGTTGATTGAGCATACGTAGAAGTGAGAAAAGGTAACTATAATATTTTGAGGATGTTTTAGGCGACACCAAGAGTGGACTTATGTATTTTTAAAGTGGTCTTGTGTTCTTTATTTTCTTGAAGATGTTTCAAAAAGGGTGAATGGGTCTCTATAGGACCTAGAAGTGACTTAGGCCTATTTGAAAGTGTGTTATGCTTAAGTGTGACCCATGTGAGATGCCTTAAGGGTGAAGGCATGTATTTTGGCTAACAAGGATTAATTTGGACTTAATATTTCATTATAGATCTATATATAGTGAAATAAAAGATAATTATTTCTAAACTTTTGTGTGGAATATTTGTGAGCAAGAGATTTAAATTTGAGAGAGTTGGAAAGTGAAGGAAAGTAGAGGAGAGTGAGTGTGCCTAGATATTGGGTCGATGATCAGAGAATACTTATGACTATGTCTATGATTTTAGATCATGTTTTTGATGAAAATATAGTGTTCTTTCAATTTGAAGTTCTGTGAAGAGATTTGAGTGTGCATATGAGGACTATTTGAGTGAAGAAGGAAAGAGTTTGTGACATGCCTATGTGAGAGGCCTATATGAGTTAGAGAGAGTTTTTATAGTTGTCATATGATCGAGAGGTACATAATCAGGTGTTATAGAAATTATTTCTAAGGTGTAAGTGTTCTTCTCAAGGAGGGTCTAAAGGACTTGATCTTCCTTAGGGACAGTTGCTCCTTGTGAAACTGGGTTTCACTAAATACCTTTGGTCAGAAGGACTTGATTGTTATAGGTCAAAATGACTTGATTGAGGTTATTGATCAAAAGGACTTGATCAATCTCTTATTTTTTATCATCTTATAGGATAGTAGTCCATTTGTTTACAGGCTTAAGAGTGGGATTTATTTCCCAAGAGGGTTTCCCACATAGATCTTATGTTGTGTATGTAATCTTGCATTATGTTCATTGTTCACTGCTATGAATGATATATAGTTCATGAATGATTGTATTAAATGTTTAAGTATTTTCAAAAGTTTGGAAATTGAATTGGATTATTTTCCATCACTGATTCACCCTTACCCTCTAAGTGGATTGTATCTCTAACATACATGGTTCTTATATATCTTCTTTCAATACTTACATATATACATGTTTACTTGGAAGATGGTGCTACTATGGGAATTACCGATTATCCCTTAAAATTGATGCAAAAGCATCCAAGGTGAATATTTAATCTTGCATCAACCAAATTAATAGCCATGTGTTCATGTGGTCATGTTAGTTTAGTTATTATTTTTACATGGTGAATATGATCCAACAGGAAGTTTTAGTACCAAAAATATCAATGGCATCAATTACATCATATAAATATTAGTCTCAATAAGCTATATGGTTCCAAATGAGTTGGTTAAGTTTCTCAACTAGTATAATTACATAATTGACTATGTCTATTAAAGGGATAAACCAAAGAGGTTGTGAGACATAAATAAAATGAGAATAAAATAATTATATAAACTTAAATTTTATTATATATTTGAATTCCCATAAAAATTTTGTGCACTTTTAGAAAATAAATAACCTCATTTCAAGTTCATATGCAAAAGTTATGGCCTCCAAAAGTTGGTAGACTTTGAATAGTCATGAAACCCTTGGGCTTTACCAAGATACAATTTTGAAATCTTAAGGTTAGGTTCATAACCACTTCAGTTATTTTTAAAGCTCTATTGGTGGTTACATAACCACTAGTATACATATAGTGATTGTCTTACAATTGTTAGACTACATAGAATGGTAATTTCTCTGGCATGAATTATAAAAATAAAGTAATAGTCTAAAATGATAAACCATCAATTATTTAACATTTATAAGGGGAAACTTAAGGTGAAGATGGAATCAAAGAGTTAGAGTATTTTACATCAATATTATAATTATCAATAATAATATCTAAAGAGAGTCATGGAGGAAGGGGTTGTCTCCAAGAGATAATGTGGAGAGCTTGATCCCTAAAACAAATATCAAAGAGCAGAGAGGATATTTCAAGTATAAGGGGGTCTATGAGAGTGATAAATTATTACTATCCGAATATAATAATCCTATAGATTCAAGTATATTAGTGTGTTTGGATAATTTAATTTTTTTAATACTTTAAAATGAATGAAAAATAGAATGTGTGTTGAATTCTAGGTATTAGTGGTGTTCTTGTGTGTGTGTGTGTATTTATGAGTGTAAGTTTAAGTTGTATTGTATAATTTTTTTTCTTAATTGGATCCAATTCTTATGAAAGCACAAATTGGTATCAAAGAAAGTTTATAATCATTATAATATTTGTTTTCCACATTATTTTTGGTAGAGAAAAAGAGAACACATCTTCTAAAAGAGAAAATGTGTTGGGTAGAAGGTGTTAGAGGATACATTACAGTCAAAGTAAGTTTTTTGCAAGTGTGAGATAATTATTTAAAGTGTATATAAAGTGAAATATACTCTTGTATGAGTCTATTTTAGGTTATGAAAGAGAATCTTACTTGAGTAAAACATAATTTGTGAAAGATAAGCTTATTTTTGGAGAATAATTGGTACATAAAAATAGAAGAGAACTAGGAATAGAAGATTTGATAGAGATATTGAAGTGGATCCAAACAAGATTATATATGATTGAGATTTCAAAAAGTGTAAAAATTACTACAAATATAAGTGAAGATGAAGAAGAATAAATGTTGGAGACGTTGATATCCTTATAAGAAAATTTGGATACCTTGGAGAGAGTACAATAAAGCAAAGAAAAGATAACAACATAGGTCATGTTGAATAAATGAGGTAATTCCACCTGAAATATCATTTTTTGTGGTAAAAATAATCCCAAAAATATAATGAAAATTGTAAATGAATTAGATTATTTAATTGAAAAGGAGAATGTAGATGATTCCTTGAAGGTAAAAATTACAAACAAGAGGCTATGTGGAAATGCAATTGTGTAATGGAGAGATATCCAAGAGAAGAGATAAAAGAAAGGAAATAAGAAGGTGATAATTTTGGAATATAAGGTTTCCAGGTTGATGGATCATGTTGTGCACCCAATAAATTCAAGTAGAATGGTGGAAGAAACTTCATGTCTTGAGTCCTGAGAGAAAAGAGAATATGATTGTATTGAAATACAATAAGAGAGTGAGGTTTTCATATGATAAGTCTAGTATATTAAAATATGAAGGAGAAATAAAAATATGAGTGGCCCATAATGGAAGGAATCCTCATGAAATAGGATGTGGAAATGATAGATTGTTCACTAAAAGAAGGATACTTGATATTGGTTGATGTGAAAGATTTTGTGGTATCCCATAACTAAGAAGATTAAAAATTATCCTTGGTGAATGAATGAAATGCATTTGTTTTTTATATTTTTTAGTGAAGGATGTTTGAGTAAAACAAAGGAAAGTAACATGATTCCTTGAATGAAACAAGATAGGTGAATGAAGAGGATAAAAAAGAGAGTTTTAGGTTTCTATGAAGGAAAAAATAGAGGTGGATGAAGTGCAAGTATGGTTAAATACAATATATATGATGAAGATGAAACAAATTAAGTGAATAATGAGGAGAGGACAACAATGGAGGTTGTTAAGAATGGACCTTAAATTGTTTATCAAATCAATACAAACTATGAGAATAAATAAAAATAATGGAGAAGAGTTAGACAACATGTATATGAGGCATGATGAAGAGGTTGAAGAAGTGTTTGTGGGAAATATTAATTCAATTAATTTATTTGATCTATGTGAAATTATAGAAATGGAGAATATGGAAAAGGAAAGACAGAAGTGTGGTTTGATCTAACATGCTTATGTGTATAAGAAACAAAGAAAAGACATGGAACAAAAGGAAAATATTGAAATTTTTTTTGAAGTGCTACTTGGTAAGAAAATGATAGAAGAAAAGGATTGTATTAAAGTTAACATTAGGACAATAGAGAGTGGGAAGTTGATGGTCCAATGTCTTCATCAAGATAACATGCAATTTCTAATTCATTTGATACAATTAGAGGTGGGAAAAAATATTCTCAAAAGAGAGACGGTAAAGGATTATGAGAGGATAGTTGGGATAGTGTTCCACAAGGAGATGGATCATATTTTTGAAGACTAAAATTGTATAAGAGTATGGTGTTTCAACATAGTTAATAACATTTTTTTACATAATAATGAGGATAGAAATATAAGAGGATATGAGGACTATCATAGAGCTAGTAGTGGATAATATGGATAATTATTTAAATGCCCAAAGGTATATTGATATATTTTAAAAGTAGGGTAGGAAGGCAAAAGGAAGTATGAATCATGTGTTATCATAGATATGAAATTAGATTTGAGAGAGGAGTTGAGCTTAGATGAATGTGATTTTTTCAAAGACAATGAAGGATGTAGTGGTAATGGTCATGATGACATTTGATGGGAAAAATATACAAAAGAGTGGATAAGAGAAAGAGAAATAATTGAAGGTAATTGGATAGAAGTGGGTAAAATCCCAAAAAGTAAAGTAAGATATAATGAGCACAATGTAGACACTAAAGTTGAATTATATAACACCTAAGTCTTGTCTACTTGGCAAGTACTTATCATAGATGTACCCTTTAGTTCTTAGGCCTTCCCATTTCCAAAATGCTTACACCCAATATATTGTGTTCTTATTTATTAGATTTTAGTCCAACCATATGTTATTATGATGACCTAGGCCTTCTATGCTACTCAAAATGTTATAAATCTAGTTATTATCACCCTCTGCAAGTTTTGGACCTGTACATGCTTTCCAAGTTCCTGGACACTTGCATCCCATCTAGACACCTATGTTGATAAAAATATCCTATACCAAACTGAGTTTCTAGTGCCATAAAGTCATCAAATTTGAAAATGAAATGTATCCTTATGGTTGAATTAAGTGATTTATCACGAGATATTTTCAAAAGGGATATATATATATATATATCAACCCTCAATTCATTCCTCACCTATCAAATCACAAGGTAGCTTAACAAAATCAATCAATCAAGAATTCAAGTGAGTAAATTTTCACTATTCATCCCTATTTCCATATCAATCACATGAGAAATATTCATGTGGGTGTGAAGTACTAAAGGAGCATTCCATGAGCCATGTTTGAAAAAATAAAAGATATATCACTTTATGTACCTTCTTATTGTAGAGAGGATTACATAACATGATTATTAAAACTTTAGTCGAATAAACCAAAGGAAGAATGCATAAGAACAAACCAAATTAAGCCTATCTATTCATGTAGGAATTGTTATTGACAATGAAAGACAACTAAAAGAAAGCAAGAAACTTATACCTTCCCAAGTGAATCCATCCTCCAAAAGTATCTCAAAAACATGTTCTCCCTTGATCAAGAGCTCTTGTATTCAACAAAAATGGTGGCCAACTCCTCCAATGTCTCAAGAACACTCCATAAAACCTAGGCTCATGATTTGGAATCACTAAACTAGCCTATCAATAAAGCTTGCAAACAAAATCAATGATCAAATGAAAAACATTGTGGAAATAATTTAACATTATAACTTTGCAATATTCAATCTTAAAAATGATGTCTATGGCCTCTCTATTTATAGATTTTTAAGAATGACTAAAATTAACCTGAACCATCCATCTTGACATTAAGATGTGTGGTTAAGGATTAATTCAATATTTGGAATAAAATCCATAATTATCTTCATCATGAATTTGGAAGAAGGGACATTTAATAAGCATGGAGGGTCATAAAGAGGCATGGGAGACCCATAATCTTGATATTTTATATACTTATGGCTTGATAGATGCCACCCCATAGATGACATCACCTAATGATACAGATAATAGAAATCAATTTCCAAAAAGAAATATTCAACAATTCTCATGGAAAATCCAATTAAGCTCTTGATTTGGATTAATTAGCCTTAAATAAGGTTAATCAGCATTTGTGCAATTTATTTGGAAATTGGCCCTCAATCAATCAAAATGGTCAGAAAGACATATTTATGGATCGTAATTTGACTCGATAAGAATTAGAAGGTGACGCTAGATGTATTGGAACCATATTCCCATTTAGGATGTTGCTAACATAAAACAACAAAGGTGCATGATGTGTACTAAATAATTAGAGGAAAAGAGTGATCTTGAGCACAAAAAGGTGAAATCATCATTTTGACTCAAAATAAATTGATCAAAGTTAGCTGGCCCAAAAATTATGTTGCCCCATTTAGGGATACCTTGACCTAAAATGGCACTTGTAAATGACAAGTTAGAACCATTTAGTGCATTTTATGGATTTTGACCTAAAATTGCATTTGAGTGCAATTTGAGTAATATTGACAATTTTAACACAAATGGTGTTAGGAATTAGATGTATAAATTTTATCCCTATTTGAGAAGGTGTAGCGAGACATTCAGGTGAAGCAACATCTTTTCAAAGAAAAGAGTTGTCAAGAATAAATTGGAACAGACCCATGATTCCCCCATGAGAGGACATACTAGGATGGAAGAGAAGGATGGACTCTCGAAAAGAGAGAGAAAATGAGAAATTAACCTATGGAATAGATCACATCTAGATGAGCTAATGCTTGCACATGTGATTACCATCAATGATCAAAATATAATTAGAAGTATAATAAGCCCCAAAGATAGGGGGAATGGGAAAGATACAATCCATAAATGTAAGGGACACACTATAGACATACCCAATTTGAGAGTATAAGTTATGCACTTATAACATTGATCAATCTTGAGACAAGTTGCATACTAAATATTTCCATCGTGGTCATTAGTGTGGAGAGCTTGGAATTAGAGGAAAATAGAGAATGTTGTAATTTAGGAAGGGAATCACCACTAGAATGGGGTCTCTAAAGAGAATATAATAATTATTCCATTAGATTAAATATGATCATGATAAAATAGCTTTTCCCTAGTAGGGATAATTTTGATCATTGATAAAGAATAAATAATAGTTTGCCCCTATAGAGCTAATTTAATTCAGACATGGTTTAGATGTTAGGACCCAACATAGGCAATTGGAAAGTAAAATAACTCAAGGATATAACCCAAAATATAGGTTAAAGTGAGTGGGCATAAATGTACATTTAATGGTGTAATGGCTTAGAAAGCCATATAAAACTTAGCATACAAGACTGTACAAAGTGATGAGAGAGACGAAAATAAGAATGAAAAATAGCTGAGATGACCTCAATATAAATTGACCACCACCTACATAGTTCCATGGACTCATGTTCCAACATGAACTTTAGCCAATGTAGTTCACCCAAGTTTGGGAGAGAATGGAATGAGGAATGATGAAAATTGACCAAGAATTGATTAGAATCACAATGTATGCAAAGAGATGCATGTCTAAGCATACAGTCGAGTGCTAAAATGCATGATACCTAGATGCCTATTTTTATATCATGAGCCTAGATTATGCAAAGTGTTCTTGAGAATTGTTCATTGGAGTGATGTTGACGTTAAAACTTTGAGACCTGAGCACAAATTTCTTATTATAGCAAAAGAAATTTGGCACGATAAGTATGAATAAATTAGAATTATAGAATATTCTAATTGTGTTGAGTTGGTTCAAATGTGAATACCTATAGCTAAGAATAATGGTAAAATAATGACCAAAAATAGAGTTAAAACTATTTACATTTAAAAAAAGTAAAGAAAATAAAAATGAAAAAGAAAACAAGACATCTTAACATCATGAGATCAAGATACAGATAATCGAGATCTATGTGGATCATCAAGATGTACATGGAAAATAAAACAAAGAAGCAATACCAAATAGGAAAGAAAAATACCATACAACAAATAATAATCAAATAAACACACATAAAATGTTTTTGAGTTTTTGAATGTTTTACAAATGTTTTTGGAATTTTCTAAGTATCTCAACTCAATTAAGGATTAAGAGATACAAAATGGTCTAGCTCATGAAACGACAAAATCATGCTAACTTAAAATGCTCGCGATACAGTGAGAGCATATGATAAGAGGGATTGAGTTGACTTCGACATGAATTGAGCATGGCCTACATAACCCCAAAATTATCCCAAGTCATATTAAGTTTATCCACACAAAAGGTGATGAAAAAAAGACTAGGTCACAACAAGTTCACAAATAAAGGTGAATGACAAGACAAATGATAATAGTAATGACCAGATGATGTGCAATGCATGATAAAAAGAAATTGTACCTAATTGACCTATAGGTGGTTATAATTATAAATAATGTCATAATACTGATTTTCCCAAAGGTGGTTACAATCAGGGCTACCAAAACAATATTGATTTCCCCATAGCTGGTTAGAATCAACAATACCAAATAAGATAATAAAAGAAATATAACTTATTAGATCAAATGTCACACTACTGACATAGACTATCATTCAACATAGAATTTAAAAAATCCTAAAACCATATTATAATCCCCCCATAGAAAGTGTAGGATGAGCCGAAGGAACCAAGATCAAAATGGGATGAGATAGGATGACTAAGAATAGGATTTGGTCAATAGTAAAGAAATGGTATAATAAAATGGTATAAGAAAATGATTAGAGGACAATTTGATATAGTGGAAACAAAGTTACCCCTAAGAAATGATTAGCTCAAATTGCTCACAAAATAGTGAGAACGTATGCTTATGTTGCTCACAAAATGGTGAGAGTGTTCGAACGTATGCTTACATTGCTCACAAAATGGTGAGAACGTATGCTTACGTTTCTCACAAAATAATGAGAGTGTAAAGAAAGTGACTAAGCTAACCTCAAAAGAAATTGAGTGTTGGATACATAGTCTCGAAGGATCTCAATTCAATGTAGTTAAAATGGCATGGTTTATGGATCACAATGGTATAATAATGCCTAAAAAGGGTTTATAGGGTTTCCCTCAAGAGATGAGGCAAGGACAATGTTCAATGCATAATTGGAAAGGTGAAAAATGGTTATGCTACTCTTGTTGATAGGAAGATACATGTCCTAGTCAATATGCGAGACAATAAAAATGATCAATTATATAAGTTACTACCCAACACCCTTTCAAAATAGCTACTCTATGAAGACCTTACTACTGATTTGGATCTCAATAATGTTTTTATGATCTTCATTGGAAATTAATATTACTTCCTATAAATGTCGAGATAAGATAACTTAGTAGCCTCTATAAAGGAAAGTGCTGCAAATGATAAATGATATAAGTGGATAATGAATGGGTGGGTGATAATAGAATGTATAATGAATGGGTAATAAACGAAGATTAGGACTTTTAGTCACATGTAATGTTTTTGATGTCAGATTTGACATAGATTTGCTTGCGGCAGGGCTAAAGACCTCTGAAGATGCTCTCTATAAGACCACTATATTATTTTATTATTTGATCTTGAGAGTAGCTACCATATGATTATACTATAGATTGGAAGTTGTTTTGATTTTATCTTGAATAATATCTTCAGTAAATAGTGAATAACTTTTGTGCTCAGCTATTGGTGCCTCGATGAGGTTTTCACCAATGAATTTGTTTTGATCATCTCATAGGGCCTCCAAGAAGGTTTCACAAAGAGATGTTAACATTTGACTTTTATTATCTTCAAGCACCTTCAAAAAGGTTTCACTAAAAGATGCTAAGTTTTATCTTTGCTTATCCCCTACCACCAATGAAAAGGTTTCACTAGGAGATTATTCTTATTCTAAATGAATGTGGTTTTGGTACCCCTAATATTCTACAAATGGTATGTCTCCATGAATGAAATTCAACAAAGTGTGATTATTTTAGTCCCAATCAACACTTGTGGGAGGTGGAGTGTCAATATAATGACTATGTTGGGTGGTAATAATGGGATGGTGAAAAGCAACACAATCCTCATAGAAGATACTATGAGAAATTATGTCTATGATGAAGTAATCATCCTCAAAAACCATATAAGGATCAAAAATATATTCAAATTGATTTTCAAGGCAATTTTAACCAATGTTGTAACAACCAATACTATAATCTATTTTTGAGTTTGATTTCAAATCAAGGCACTCTAAATCTAATGTCATAACTAATATTGATTCTAGTTTTGATGCTAAATCCAATGTTGGTTCAAAAATAGAACTTGACTCTAATTATGATTCTTCATCTGATGTGGTTATTTATTTCATGTGTTATTGAATGCTAAATGGCCTGTGATGGCATAATGGTCTCAATAAAAAGTGATTCATCTTGGAAGGGTTCAACATAGACTGGCTCACCTAAGTGAAGGCCCTTAAAGAGAGGGAATTGCTCAAGGGATGTCTTGAAAAAATCATTTATATCAAAGTGAGACTCCTTAATGAGTGAGAAAAGATCAAGAGACAACTCTATTGAGATTGGCTTTTCAAGGAGATGAGGCTCTTTAAAAATAGGTAACTTATCATAGGTTGACTCATCATAAATGGGTGTTTTAATAATAACATCATGGATTTGGTTCATAATTGGTTATAAAAATCAATTTTAAACACATTTTAATCCTCATAAGATGGATCTTGAAGAGGTAATGGTTTTTTTTAGGATCAAATATTGACACATAATTTCTAAAGTGGGTAAGATTTGGTTTAGTAAGAATAATGGCTTCTGGTTCAATAATGGAGTCTCCAAAAATTAGACTATTAAAGAAGGGATCAAACATTGTTGGTTCATCAAATGGAGGTTCTTCAATAATAGGTTCATCAAAAACTAGTGATGGGCCAAGAATGGTAATGACTAGATGCTTCTTAGTTTGGTTTCTTGTGCAAACCAAAGGAGGAGGTCCTAAAATTCTAATGACTGGATGCTTCTTAGTTTGGTTGCTTATGTGAACCAAAGGAGGAGGTCCTAAAATGCTAATGACTACATGCTTCTTGGTTTGGTTGCCTATGTGAACCAAAGGAGGAGGTCTTAAAATGGTGATCTTAGCACATAGTGGAACCTGATTACTTACACAAGTTAAAGAATCAAAGTCTCCCTGATAAACCTAATCATTCCAATTGTTAGTTGGATCATAAGTTGGATCTTGACATGTTCCCATGACAAATTTTTGTGAGGTGGATATAAATCTATCTCATAAACCATATTATCACCATAAGGGTCTTGACTAAAGTAATAAAAGTCATTTTATGCAGCCATTCTATCATAAGTTGGATTATCCATGACTGCACCATAATTATAGCTAGACATATCAACATTTAATGAAGAAAGATCCAAAAATAAAAAGACTTAGAGTTATACAAACTCTAAAAAGTTATGTTTAAAAGATAAAAGGTTCAACCTTTGTTGAAAGGGTGAAGTTGCATCTCAAAAGTAGTTTGTGCCAAGATTTAGTGTGAAGCTGGTCTCAAGATTAATAAATGTTGTAATCACATAACTTATACTCTCAAATTAGGTACGTTCACAGTGTGTCCCTTACATTTATGGATTTTATCTTTCCCATTCCCCCCATCTTTGGGGATATTATACTTCTAATTATATTGTGATCATTGATTATAATGTGTCCAAGCATTAACTCATCTAAATTTGATCTATTCCATAGGTTAATTTCTCATTTTCTCTCTCTTTTTGAGAGTCCATCCTTATTTTCCATCCTAGTAAGTCCTCTCGAGGGGGAATCATGGGTTTATTCCAATTTATTCTTGACAACTCTTTTCTTTGAAATGACATTTCTTTGCTTGAATGTCTCGCTACAACTTCTTAAATAGGGACAAAATGTAGACATCCAATTCCTAACACCATTTGTGTTAAAATTATCAATCTTACTTGAATTGCACTCAAATGCACCTTTTAGGTCAAAATCCATAAAATGCGCTAAATGGTTTAAAATTATCATTTACAAGTGTTAATTTAAGTCAAAGTATCCCTAAATGGGGAAATGCAATTTATGGGCCAGCTAACTTTGATCAACTCATTTTGAGTCAAAATGATGATTTCATTTTTTGTGATCTGGATCACTCTTTTCTTCTAATTCGTTGATACCAACATCAGATGAAGAATAAGAATTAGAGTCAAGTTCTATTTTTAAACCAACATTAGATTTAACATCAAAAATAGAATCAATATTAGTTGCGACACACATTTCATCCTTATACATACACAACGCACCATACAGGTGAGAACTACATAATTCTAAGGACCTATTAGAGTATTGGATATGTAGAAAGCACCCAATGATAGAGGGGTCATTGGGGTAGTTTGGAACCATGTGCCCACTAACCCATTTTTCCCATAGTCACTCAAATTATGAAGAACTAGGGTTTTGATCATTTGAAATAGAGTTACAACCTATACATGATATCTATACACACCAGAGAAAGTGTAATAGAAAACCTAGAAGGTTTCAAGTGGTCACATCTAGATATAGTCAATAACCTATACTAGTCAACTACATCTAGTTTACATAGGTGCATCAATGTAACCATCCATATATAACACAAGCATTTGAGGCCATAGAGTGTAAATTTATATAATTTGATGATAGGTTCATATTTTATATATAGTCTAATTTTAGTTTGTTCTATATTATATATGTTGTGCATTATAAACTAGCTAAGTACTCTTATTTTACATTTATTTCAATATCAATCAATAATTTTTATTTTTATTTTCAACATATATCAACATTTAAATTCATATATAGTTTATCTGAGTTTGTATTTAATTGGCCTACTATATATCTTTTTATTACCCTTATGTTTACTCACTTCTATAATCTTAACCTTATCCTATATTGATAATATCTTAATTTAGGGTTAAGCATTTGGTGGAACCTATAGTATTTGGTTCTTCAATGCATAATAATAATAATAATAATAATAATAATAATAATAATAATAATAATAATAATAATAATAATATGAAATTATTCAGCTTTGAATTTCATTTTCATGATTGATTATTCACTAAAATTTGTATATATTTTCTTTCCTATTAGCATATTAGTCTTTGGAACATTTAGAATGGATAAAAAGAGCTTCTTCCTCCTCCTGACCTTAAGGAGGTTGATACCATCCCTCTAACTAGGCCCATGTTATCACTTCTTCAAGGGTTAAGGTGGAGCATCCTATAATTCCAAAATAGGGTAGTCAACAAACCCTTCTTAAACCCTTAGATGGTACATGTATGCATATTCAATCTAAAATACTTAGGGTTTGTGCTAATGAAGCCTTAAAACATCAAGTTATCCTTATAATAAAGTTAATATAAGAGTTATAAAATCAAAATTAGTATTTTAGTTCAAAGGTGGCATCATTAAAAAATCAAATTATGCACATACAAAATCCAAAATACACTAGTATTAATCATGAGTTTGCATCTTCATCTAGCAAGGTTTCACATCCAAATGAAAAGCTACAAGAGAATACATTTAGAAAAAGTGATTCGAAAGGTGACCAAAAGGATACTAAGAGTCCAAGTGAAATCCTTAGGGAGATTATTAGAAATAAAGTGATCTAAATACCTCCCCTACGTCTTATAAGGAGATCCAGATAATATTATTCATATCATAGAATGCATGGGAATCATAAATATTATTGTTTTAAATTAATGAAAAAAATAAAAAGTCACAAAGGTAGTGGTGATCATATAATTGATACATCAATAAATAAAACCACTCAAATTTTAATTACCTCTTTTAAAACACTAGTGAAAAAAGAGAAAATAGGGGTACCAAAGATTAATTCATAACAAAAATAGTTGCAAATGCCAAGCCTAAAGAAAGAAAAGATTCAAAAATCAAAAATAGACCAAGAAAATAATATAAATATACCTCTACATAATGATACTCATCTTTCAAAACAATTTGGTTTTTTACAATAATATCTACATTACTTTGGTTATAATCATCAAGGATTGGGATAACATTCCTAAGGCATCATTCATCCCATTTCCATAGCTAATAAAAATGATTGACAAGGATTGAGATATATTGAAAATACTAATATAAATCATTCAAATATGCACATCCATTTTCTTGATATAAAAAATCAAGAATATACAAATTAAAATAAGGTACAAAAGGAACAAGGCCCTGTTGATGCTAAAAAATGTCATAGCAATAAATCACCACTTTTGCCTATTGCAAAGGTCAAGTTGAAATCAAACCAGTTTAATCATGAGGGTCCTATGACTAAAAGGATCAATGAAAGAAACAAGTTTGGTTTTTAGATGAGCCAAGTTCAGTGTTTGAACAATGAACTTGACTGAGTTATGGGTTTTAAATACTTTCTAAAAAGGATAAGGTTTCGGTTCAAATGTGTAGTAGAGGTTTATCATTATTGAAAGAAGATATGATTTAAAAAATAAATGTTCAAAGATAAAAAGACTGTAATCTAACATGTTGAAATCACATGAATGCTTTTAGTGTTTGTTTATTTATCATAAGGTAATGTTCTTATTTGTGTATGAAGACATATGCAAGCAAGTCTTTCAGAAATAACAAGGTTATAGACATCTAGACAACATAAAAACAAAAGCAAACAACTATGCTACAAAAGAAAACTAATACAATAAAATAAAGCTAATTTATGAAAGGAAACTAATTAAAAAAGAGAATATTAAACTAACCACTAACAATAAAAAAACTAACTAAACAACAAAATAACTACGAACAACAAACATAAAAGACAAATAACTAACCAAGAAGTAGAAAAGAAACTATATGGTAAAGTACAAGTGTTTGAAGGTGCGAGCCAGATTAATTTTGACAAAAGGAATTAGAGGATAGAACAAGAACATATTTTTATTGATAAAAATAGATTTACGTGAGAGACAAGTAATGAAATAGAATATTGTAGCATAGATGAATTCCTCATTCTGCCATGTACAACATGGAATGTTCATTGGCATTGGGCCAATCATGGTCTTCACAAATATGAATGAACTTTATATTTATCAAATATTAAATTCTCACATAAAAATAGATAATTATAAATAAATATAAATTAAACTTGGATATACCTATTTTATGCAAGTATGGACTAGGTCATCAAAAAACATGATGATCGATCTTCTACAAGTAAGGAATCATCTCAAAGACTTATACCTCAAATGTGAAGAGCGAGTTAAATACAAGAAGTATTTATTGTTACATGTTAGAGTTTCTTCCCTCATTTGAAATGAACAAGTCTTCTTCTTTTATAACCTTCTCAGGTAGTTAGTTAGTTTAATAACTAACATTGTAAGTTAGGTTTATAAGGTCACTTAATTTATATAAAATGAATTAAATCACTTTATAGTATAATCAAAGTTCATAAAATGAACTTTATATAAGATTTTTTAAATAAATTAACAAAATAAGATCGACATTCACTTGATGCGTAGGTGGGGGGCCATTATATTAAATGACTCAAAATACACATTCAACATATTTAAATAAATCATACATGACTAAAATAAAATAGTTTGACCATAAATTTATCAAAAATTCAAATAAAAAATAGCATTAACCACTCCACAACATGCCTTAGTATCTTCACATCACACTTATTTCAATAACTGTCACAATAAACACAAAAGCTTGATCAAGTGAAAACCTAATTTTGCATGTTTTTAACCAATGTCTGAGAGTCAAAAATCACTTAAATTCAATCATTGTGTCATTTAAAATGCAAACTCCACTAGCTGACCCAATTGACTTCTGAAGCCCACAATCTTGCTCTGCATTTAAACGATCTTCTCTAATCTAGACACTTTATCAGACAAGTGTATTCATCAGGTAGTGAACACAACAAGCACAAAAGACAATAAGAATTATGCAATACTTTATTTATTTATTTGCTTTGCCACATCAAATAATCCATTCATTTTCTATTCAAGCCATGTTGTATCAAAATCAAAATACCAACATGATCAAAATTGAAAATGTTGTCTATTCAGCCTCAAGATTTTACCCAAAAAAATATTAGTAAAGAATATGAAAAATAAAACTAACATTAACACTCGGAAACTTTTTTTTTTAAATTGTCATTTTACTATGTTTTCCTATAGGGTTAAAATTGACATTCAAATGGCCGTCATACTAATTTTTTTGGTCTGTGGTGATGGTCATTTGGATGTCATTAACATAGTAAATTTTTTTGTGTATTGCAAAAAATGGAATTTTCCAAAGTAAAAGGCTTTCAAAAAATGGAATTTTCCAAAGTAAAAGGCTTTCAACAAATGGAATATTCTTATTAAAAAAATCATGATTTTATGCTCAATAAAAACATGTATTTTTTTAATTTCAAGTAGAGCATGTTTGCAAATGAAAATTGAGAGTTACATCATGTATTTTAATCTCATATTCTACCCAAAATTTCAAAAACACTGATCTCTAAAAAATTAGAAAACTAATAATCCATTTCAAAAAAACCAAAATCTCATTCTTTAGCTTGAAAATGTGCACAAAACAAGGGTTTATTTCCTTATTTATCAATTTAAAAGGGGGATTATAGATTTCTATGCCATCAAATACTCCTTGGATAAAACTAAAACCATATATAATTCTGGAATCATTTTCATTTCTAGCAATATCTCACAAATAAAATATGTTAGGGCAGCCACGAGATAGTCCACAGGCATATCTAAAATAGAGTAATGATCTATGCATTCATGGTATAAAATAAATACTAAAGCAATATGATTTTCTACCATATGAAACACAAAATACAGCGAGCTAAAAGATAAAATATCAATCCAATGGACCCAAAAATCAAGAAACTAGTGCTATCCCAAAAAATACCTTCTATCTTGGTCAAAAATTGAGCCAAGGTCATGTATTTATGAAAATCAACCTAGTAGTTAGAAATATAGCCCAAAATCGACCTACACTTTTATATTGACTGAAAATATTTTCAATAATCAAAGCTTGTTGTGTGAGATGACATACAAACCTTTAGATGTGACAAATACTGAAAGAAATTTGTGCATTCAAAAAATGGTTTCAACTAAACTTTTTAGCCATAAAAGACAATAAATTGAAACACCAAACTTGCAAAAAGAAACTAAAAGCTACCTGAGTGAGCTTTAGAATACTCTCCTATGCTTAGAGAGGGTATTTCTATGGCACCACTACTATGTAATACAAACTAGTGACCCAAAATTGCAAACTCCATTCTTCTTACAGCCATGGCTTTGCCTTTATGGGTTCATTTCACCCCAAACTAAAAATTTCAAACCACACAAAACCTAAAATTCATTCTTTGAAGCACTTAGCTATCATTTAATTCCAAAATAAATTAATGCACCTTCCTTATGTCAATGGGACCTTATAAATTTAGAGGAGGTAATTTAAATTCCCATGTAAATGTTATCTAAAACGCTTCTAATTTGGATAAAACATATGATCCAAATTACATCGATTTGAGATTTGAGACCAACTTAGGTCCAAAATGATGCATATTTAATGACGTGTACAATAAAACAAGCAAAATATATTTGAATATATAGTTTTGGGTCTATTACAATAGAAATTTTAGGCCAAACATGATTTCTAAATCACATCACCATATTTCCATTTAATAAAAAACACTCTCAAAATATTCAATTAGAAATAAATCATGCAATATGGTGTTTAAAGTCTACAAGTTTGTGATTTAACTTTTTTGGGAATAATGGAGTTTTATTCCTATTTTAGTTAAGGTCATAGATTAATAAATCAGTAGAGACAGCTGAGATAAGGTCTAAAACTAGCTATGTAGGATTGGGAGAGTGTCGTAAATTAGAATCTAGCTTTCATTCGGTGAAAGGATAGGAGCACCAAAAATAGGACACTTTGGGTCTGATGTTATTGTCCACTCTTGCCGCTATTATCTAAACTAGTCATGGAGACCTAAATTTTCTTGATTCTTTGCATTGTTCCCATGTGAGCCTGCCTATGAAATCTTGAATGTTGAATGTTGACGGAGCTCTTTGTAGAGTTGATTAAATCTTCAAAACCCTAAACCTTCATTGTGCTAGATATGTATCCTATGAGATGGATTTTGAAGCCCATGAATGCTCTATAATCTGATAAGGTGGCATGGATAGCTGAATGTGTACTAGAAACTAGGCCAATCTTTACCACTTGGATAGGTGAAGATTAGGCTTGTATGAAAGCCACTCCAAAACTAGAAACTAAGCTTATATGAAAGACACTTTGAAATGATGCCAACCACCTATAGATGGAATAAGGCACATAATTGCTGAGAATAGTTGGGTAATGGAATGAACTAGAAAGAAGAGAAGGAAAATGTGTTGCACACATTACCCCCAATCACTGATGTATATAACATGGATTTTGATTTGAAAGTTATACCAACTACCCAATCTGAAACTAGAAGTGAGAGCTATCATACTGCATATGATGCCCCCTTTATCTAGATTCTTGAGAAACATTTTACTAAAACTATTTAATCTAAACTAAATAATAGCTAATAAAATTATAATTGAACTTACCTTTCTGCTTATTTATAGAAAATTTGGTTTTTTCTATTTAGACATGAGCACCAAAAATAGGACACCTCAGTGTCCATTTTGGTAATCCAAGTCTGACACTCTTTGCTATTTTTTATGACTATTCTATAATACTCACTATGTTTTTGGTTTGTTCTACCTGGTTTGGTCTCTAATTGTTATTTTTAGTGTTTTGAAAATTGATTTTTTGACTAGTAAATGGGCTCTAATCTCTGTGACAAAACCCCTATTTGTTTCCCTCTCTTCTAAGGGTAGGAATGAGGACCCTACAATGAATACCCTTAGAATAAATATCCCTACAAGTGTGTTATACTATGAAATACATGATATAGTAATGATACACAAAAAGATGTCTCAAGATATAGCATAGTTCGTATTAAAGATTGTTAGATCAATAGGGGTATGCCTAGATAGATGTAACATTATAATAAAAAGTGCAATGTATTGAACTAAAATTATATAGTTGGCTAGTTGTTAGTTTTCAAGGAGGGATGGATCATGGTTCCCATCATGGCATCCAAGAAAGCATGATAATGCACGATTTGGATCATGGCATTATAAACAATTGAGAAGCAACAAGTAAGCAAGCACACAAGCCAAGAATCAAAAAGCATAAAAAAGTGGCTAAGGGGCCAAGCAAACAAGGGACATGGTCACATGTCACTCGAACCAAAAATCAAGCATACAAGGCATGTTCAAATGCCCACATACACATACAATTAAAAGCAAGATTGTCACAAGGGCCACAAGCACACATAAGAGTACAAATAAAGGACTTTGGCAAATGTCCTAAGATACACACAAGATAAAAAATAAAAATTGATAAATGCAATCACATCTAGATACACAAAGAAATAAAGGAAATCATATAAATGCTATAAATACAATCAAATCTAACTAATCAAATCAAGAAGTGAAAGTATGCAAGACGTAGTACAAGACTAGGTAGATTCTAATAAATACATAAGTGATATATACTAATGAGTGTCGATATAATAATCTATGTAAGCTAGTAATTAATGTACATAAACATAATAACTAGAATGTGTGGTGTAGGAATGACATAACCTAGATAGTGTAGTCATGTAGAAGATGCCCCTGGTGAATTGATATGTCAATGTATTTCTCGAATGTAGAAGTAGGATGCCCCCTCAATGGGTGGAGTAGAAGAAACCAAGGAGCTAGGTATCACTGCACACACTCAAATAATATCAAGTGAAGCATGGTAATGTAGATAAATTGATAAACACTAGAATATAATAGAAAAATGTAAGTCTAGCATGGTAGTAGAAATGTAAAACATGGATGATGTATATAGATGAAATGTTTTTGGTGTTTTTGGTTTATTTAAATATTTTTGGTATTTTGGAATCTTTGAATGTTTTTATATTTTTGAAATAATATATGTACAAGCAATCATAAGGAAACTATGGACGTGTAATTGAAAAGAAGTGAAGTACATGTAATTTGAAAAATTATGTACAAGTAAGCTGACAGGAAACTATGTACAAACATATGAATAAATCAATATGTACACAAATGATGTAAAAGACTAGGCTAGAGGGGGTAAAAGGTTCAAGGATGGAGCCCACTAATGATGAATATGGAGGAAGGGATCACAACCATCATCAAATTCCTCAAGATCAACATCATAAGTATCATCATATGTCGTAGACTCTATATACATAGTGGTTATCTCTTCAAGTGTCAATAAGATCTGTGATCTTTGTGTAGGCATAGATCTATCACTCATAATGGTGTTAGCCTATCAAAGGAAAACTAAAGGTTACTCTTGTGGTGAAGATGTTGATTCTCCTCTGAGATGTTTAGCTCTAGTAGTAGCCGACTTTGTTGGAAGTGGTGAAGTTGGTGTAGGTGGTAATGTAATCTAAATAGTACCCTAAACCTATAGTTCATCTAATCTTTGTTGTAAAATTATACATGAGTTAGTGTTATGTCCTATGATTCTATTAAAGGGACAAAATGGGTGATCATCCTACCATGATAACCTATTAATAGATCTGTGTCATATTGTAGGTAGTGTGATTAATCCACATTCAAGTAACATTTGTAGCATAATCTATGGTTTATGTTGTGTGCTACCTACCTAAATTTTAATGACTAGATCTATATCCATAAAGGTAACCATGTGAATTTTATGTACCAAGTGATCTATTTGTGGCCATAAATGTGTAATATATCCTGAGAGTGTGGTATGAGATGTTAGGAGTGATGCAAGATGTGTGATGAGGGCTCTAGAGTCATCTCGATACTCTCATAGGCCAACTAGTGTAAAGCTCAATCCACACACATAGTCATTTATGAGTGTGGTTTTTGTATCATCATCTAAAGTAGCCTAGGAATTTGTATCAACATTATGCACATATGGTAACTCAAAATTTAACACAAGGGGTAACTATGATATGGGAGTCTCATCAACTATGGTAGTATAAGATTGTGGTGCTATGAGAGTATCTATAACTAATGAAGTACATATGACTATTGGAGAATTTATATTTTTATAATCAACTAGTACTTCTATAACTATTGTCAATGATTATGTGATTATAATAAGTGTAGGAACTGTGACTAATGAAGTAGCTAGATTGGTTGAAGCTGATATAACTGGTTGAGTATTTAGAGCTAAGACAACAGCTACAAGTGGAGGAGTGTGAGATATGCTTGTCAATATAAACTCATATATATGTATCTGGTTAAGATAAATGTGATGAGGTGGTTATTGAACTATGATATGAGGTGTCTTATTTGGTGAAATAATTAAATATGACTATAATTTTACAATATTTGAATGGGTGATTATCTATTGGGCATGCGTATAGGTATCCTTCATGGAAAAACTTAAGACATGGATGAAGATTTGAAGGAACTACCCCCTATCATATATCCAATGTCATCTAAGTAAAATATTATAATGAAGAGGACCTGGTATGACCTAGAAATGCATATAAAGAGTTTTGGTCCTACCATGATATCCAAAACAATGGTGCCTAATGTCTATCATGATATATCATCAAACCCTCTAATGTTCTTATATGAATTTTTTATGGATGCCATATATATGTTCATGGTCTATAAAAATGTAATATTACATATATTAAGTTTAGAACCACTATCAACTAGAACTCTCTTAACTACACTGGTTTTGACTTGAGCTTGTATGAACATTTGTAAGTTCTGATCAATAATTATTTGAGAAGGTATGTCCTCACAATCAAAAGAAATAACATCTTATATCATTTTTAATGTGTTGACCACTACTACAAAATAAGAAGGCTCTAAATCAATGGGTATAGAAGTATGAGTGAATGCCTGATAAATAATGTCCTTGAACACATTAGCTTTCTAAAGCAGTTCTAACATGGAAATATTAGATGGTGTATTTCTCAACTAATCAACAATATCATATACCCTCTATATATCTACCTATTTATGTGGGTTGGACTTGGGATGGGATGGAATAGGAGGGTGGCAAGGTTCCTAACTAGGTTGGGGAGGCATGGTGGCACATTGAATAAAAGCTCTAACCGCATTATCTACTAGCCATATAGGACTAGTAGTGGTTACAAGAGGAGAGTGTAGGTAATCAATAGGTTAAGGTGGTAGAGATACAAAGGGTGTCATCTGGGCTCTATGATAATGGTTAGTTACTTGGGGAAGTGTAAAATGGACCATGCAACATAACTTGGTATGGGATAGAGGCTCCAAGGGAAGTGAGGTAAGAGGTATCTTAACATGTTTAACACTGAATTTATTAATATCATCCCATATTATAAAAAGTAAGCATGAAAGGGAAATAATGAATCTTCAAATTAAAATATAGTAGACTCCATCATTCATATTCATTAGAGGACTGAGTATGGACTCCTTATTGTTTGTAATAAATTTTATGAAACAAGTGAAATCCATTTTTTATTTTATATGTGAAATCTGATCTGAATGTAAGGTAATACCTCAAATAGACAAAAGGACCTAGTATATGCAACTAGGGTTTGAAATAAAATAATTTTCAAATTATTATATAAATTTTTAAAAAAATTAAATGTGAAATTTTGATTTAAATATTTAGGAAAAAGTATAAAAATACTAGAAAAATCAGAAGGAATTTTCCCTAGGGTTTTTGTGCACAAAGGGACCTAGTAAATTCAAGTAGAGTTTGGAATAAATGCTTTTTAAAATTACTATGGTAAAAAAAATTAAAATTTAATGTGAAATTTTGATTTAAATATTCAATAAAAATCAAAAAAATATTGAAAAATTAGCAAAGAATTTTCCCTAGGGTTTTTAGGGTTTTTATGCACAAACGAAGTAAGTTGGGTTCACCAAATGATTTAAATTTTGTGGAAATAATAGATTTTTATTCATATTTTAGTTAATAATATGGATTAATAAATCAGTAAATAATATTAAAATAATTATATCACTTATTTTTATAGTTTATTTATCTTTTAAACCTTTCTAAAATAGCAATAAGGAGAAAATAACTTATCTTGAAATAGTTTGAGACAGCTGAGATAGGGTATGAAACTGGTTGTGTAGGACTGGGATAGTATCACAAATCAGAATCTAGCTTTCATTTGATGAAATGATATGAGCACTAAAAATAAGACAATTTAAGGTCCAAAATTGTTGTCCACTCCTATCACTGTTGTCTAAACTAGTCATAGAGACTTGAGTTTTCTAGGTTCTTTACATTATTCTTATGTGAGCCTATCTATAAAATATTAAGTGTTGAATGTTGATGAAGCTCCTTATAGAGCTTATTTAATATTTAAAACCCTAGACCTTCATTTTGATTGATAAAACTTGAGAAAGAGGGGGGGTTAGTGTGTGTAAGATGCATTGAATGTGTGATCCATACCCTTTGTGTGGGCATGTTACCTACATACCAATACTCTGAACAGAGATCAAGCCATATGTATTTCTTCCACCTAATGTGATTTATGCGATAGTGTTATAAAAATGCAATAATTCTAAATTGGGAGTGATTGAGATGACTAGGGACTGGTATGAGAGTTTGAATGTGTTTGCAGTTGTGTTGGGTGACTATATGCAGAGAATAGGTAAATTTGCCTTAATAGTTTGCTTGTATTCTTGCTTGCTTTGTAATATTTGTCACCTCCCTTATAAATTACCTTTGGATGGGATTTTATAGGGAACTATTGGTCATGGGTTAGATGTATTCATGCTAGGACAACATGATAAAGGATAGGAATCGAATGAAAACAATCACTAGAGATAAAATTACAATTAGATAGGAGCACCAAAAATAGGATAGCCTAGGGTCTGGTGTTATATTCTAGATATGACACTCTTGTCCTACATGCTTGGGACCTATGAGATTAGGATTGACCTAGGAAATAGAGTTTGGCTAAGCTATAATTATAGTTTAGAAGGATACAGAGGACTGATAATTAACACAAAGGTGTCTAAAAGGGTCACTAGAGCATGCAAAGAGGAGCTATGGATAGGATGTCACAAGACACACTCAAACTACCAATTCAGACATTCAATATGACTACAGTTTACATGACCAAAAGTAGAAAAAATCACCTTATGATTTTCTATGTGAATATCTTACCACTAACACCAATTGCCATTATGGGTAGTTATCCTTAATGAGATTATAATGCAATTTTGAATTAAACTTGTCATGTAATAATAAACTTAAGAAGTTTAAAATTGCCTTAGAGATCAACTAAAATATGAAATGAAAACTCATACCTTATGTCTCCTATAATTTGATTATTGTATTAAGATATAAATTGGATCATAAAGTGATATGAAGTTCACTTTGCATGCTAAACGCCACCATATAGAAACTTGTTATCAACCTTGTCATCCATTTCTCATTATTAGTTGCTAAAAGTCTATCATGACTTGATGATTCTTATGTCTAGCTAGTGATATTTGATCTTAACAATACTATTTAGACTATGTTAGTTGGTAATAATCACATTTCATTCTACACTACCAATTTAAAAAACAAATACTACCACATTCTCAAGTCATGAACCAATACAAAACCCATGCATACAGATTAATGAGAATATTGAAAATATCACTTAAACTATAGTCATGACAATCAAGAAAGACAAATTCAAACATGCTAAAAATGAGTATCAGAGTCAAAAAATGCAAGATGGGCCTTGCCAAGTAGTCAAAGCAAGTACAACAAAATTTTAATTAGGTGAAATTTTTTTATAAAGAGGTGTGAAATTTAGCACTAATAGGTCCATAAATAACAATAAATGCATCCAAAGGATAATGTAAAATATGTGCCTTCATATGAAGTAATTAACAATCATTCCTTAAAGAATAAAACCATTAAACATTGCATAAATGGTAAGCAAGGTAAAAATACATAATTTACCCAAAATGTGAATTCAATATATGCCTGTAAATTCTTTACATCTCTGGGATATAGCATGGAACACATGAATAAAACTACTGCGTCTGATTTATGTGTGGGCTCTATCCAATGTAATGTCACACTTGGATCAGAATCATGCTCTATTATACTACATAATAATCCATTTTTGGCCAAATATAATGCAAAAATAATAAACCCATGATTACAAGCAATGAAGGAAAATATCTCTCAAGTAAAGACAACAAGCACAAACTTACCAAAAACACATGATACACTTTTTGATTCTACTATGCACACATATGGAACATATCATTTAGAAAAGGTTATAGATCTTCCACTCCTTTCAGATTATCGTCCTCATATTGATATCATTGGATATTTCATAATTTTTTTATAAATACACTAAAAATTCTAAAAGCAATCAAATAAATTAAAAAATACCAACAAATAATAAATCCAAAAATATTTAGCATTTCCGTATCTTATTAGATCCTTAGTAGCAATGTTTTTGGTTCCATGTTGGTAAACATATCATTTATTTCTATATTCATATGTATGTTTTATGTATTTTTTTAGTGTGATACAGGCATACCTAGGCATGTGATATATACACATATGGATGTTGGGCCTTCTCTCTATTCATGTTATTAATACATTGGGGACATTTGTGTATTGGATCAAAATACACATAGGTTATTATTATATGATCATTTTCCACTATCATGTTTGATATTATATACTTACACATGCTTTTATCCATGCTTATATCTTTCACAATGTACCTGATATGTTATGTACTTAAATTTTTTTGCTAACACGTATATCGAGGGACTAGTATGATAAGTTAATGTTGGTTACTTATGCTTTATGCCTTTAATTTATGCACTTCCTTGAGTGTCTTTCCTTGATTTTTTTATAATTTTAACATGTTCCATTGATTGTGACCCCATTGCCTTTGTTTACCCATTTTGACATTTGAATATGTCATTATTTGTTGTTTGGACATTTGAATATGTCATTATTTTCCTTTTAGACATTTTTCTAGGTCATATCCCTTTGATTATGCAACATTTGAACATTCCCCTTGTTTGAGGTATCATTGGACCATTGTCTTTTGATTTAATTTTGAGTGCTCTTGTGTGTATGCTTGATTACTTGTTGAGTTTATACTGTTACTATCTAGACGTTTATGTGATCTATATCATGCATCTTAGGTCTTGATGTGATCATATTTTATGCACTTCAATGATATATTTACCTAGACACATTTCTTCTATATCTTACATGATATATTCACATATTATATAGTTATCTTATCTTTTTGATGTTATTTAACACTAAAATATAGATATGGGGAATCTAGGGTTAAAGGGGGAAGAGATAACCTAAGGAAAAAGATGGTAGACTATATTTAAATCAAGCTAATTAATTTAGAATATAAAATAGAACATATACTAAATTTATTATGTTGAGATGCTAAAGATAAAGTACAATTGTGTTAGATAATGTAAATAAGATACTTAGTTGGTGTTAATGCTAATATAGATCTAGATTTATATTTTGTAATAATTTTCTAATTCTATAAATTTGACCTCTATAGGTTTAGACACTTACATTAACCTAGGATGTTTATGTCAATGCTACTGTCTAACTTAGATGTAGGTGTCTAGTATGAAATAGCTACTGAAACTAGATAAAATCACCTGGATGCTTATAAGTTCTGCATCATCTTTGCCTTGGTGAATTTAGATCTAGGTCATGGATTATCACTCCTTATCAAATAGTAAAACCTTAGTCCTACATCTTCATATTGGATGTGATAAAAATGTGTTAGTTGGCACATAATGTTGAGCTACCCCAAAGACCCCTCTATCAATGAGCATTACCTACGTAACCAATACTCTAAAAAAGACCTCAAACTTATATAATTCTCCCTATGTATTGGATTTTATGTGAGTCATGAAATTCATGATAAACAAGTACAATAGTGACATAGCTTGTAACTTATAAAATATAGCCCTTGGGTTACTCCTTCAATACTTCAAACTTGTAGATGTGTTATAAGTAAGTATTTTTTACTTTGGAGAGTGATCTGGCTATGAAAATGATTGGAGGATATTGGGTAACATTATGTTGAATATCACCAATCCCTTGAAGTTTCTATCAAGCCAAACATATGCCTTGTAACAACCCTACTAAATTTTACTATAATAGGGTAATTTTTTTAATTAATTACACAAATTTAGCTTAACATATTTCACTATGAAGAAACATACATAGTGTGATCTTTAACTAAATACATTATTTTTATTAACCTTATAAAGGTCTATAACTAATCTATTTAAGGAAAGATCATCAATAATATCAAGAATAGGTACAATGTTGATTACATTATAAATATTGCATTTAATTCATTAAAGTACTATTACAACTTTAGCCATGGCTGATACAAATTTGAAACCAACTATTGTAATTGTTCATATGAATAAAAAGTATATTTTAAGTAATAATAAATGTCTCATTAATGATATACAATGATACAAATCTCCACAAAGCATGTGATTCTCAACAAACTTATAGTATCCATAAGTAAACTCAAGTGTAATCTATAGTGTAGTATAGTTACAAGGAGGGAGATCATCATCTAAGTGATTTTCCATACCAACCACCAACCATTAATCCCCTGTACTATCTCCCAACTATGAAATGACCCTCCCTTCATGGATGGGTAGACAATAATGATACAAGAATCTAGAGTGAAAAATTAGGACCCCTGTACTGTAAGATAACTAATACATGATGTATACCATAAATAAACTCATTCTAACATGATATCATTCAAACATGTAAACTAAATCAAATACATGAAATGATAATATTTAACTATAAACATTACTTTGTCCAATTATTGATCTCTAGGATCAGTCAATTTCATATACACCACTCAATCAGATTACGCCTCATCTACGCATTAGTGGAACTAATTAAGTGAGTGGAATCCATCACACTGCTTATTTAAGGTCATTAATGTGAGACTTCATCTATATATAAAAAAATATAAAATCCAACACATTCAAATATAATATTCCATATAAGTAGATACATATATGCTAATCAAGTAAATCAAACAAATTCATTTAGTCTATTAAATGACATGTAATGAATCCAACACATCTAGTTTATTATTGAATAATAAAGAGATAGAAAAATAGTCCTCAATAGAAATCATGCCATCCAGGTATGAAGTATATTGAGACATCAAATTAAATTAAAATTAACATGTATCTATAAATGTTATTTCATCCATCTAATTAACATAAATCAATAACTTATTTCCTTATCTTCATATCTCTTGAATATATCTATAGGCTAACTAAATGATAGCATAACTTAATATGATTTGTATTAAATCCTTAACACCACATATTTAAAAGTTCTTACAAGCCAAAACACATAGCAAAATCACCCATAATTATTTTCTATACAAGTAATGGTTAGAAGTATTGAATAGGAGATGTACATATATATATGGTATACAAGTTTTAGATTTGTAACTTAGTTTATAAATCTCATATATACCATATATTTATGTACACATTTAAACACTCAATTTTATATATTATAACGTATTCAATCGATAGTCTGAATATACATGATTTAATATGGTATACTCTAAGTAGACAAATATAGTATCCATGATCTTAAAGTATCATGTATACTATAGGTATGCATTCAAACTTTATTATTTCATCACAATTATTCACAATATAAAACAACCCAAAAATTGTAGTACTTTGACTATATATACTCAAAATTTTGTGATTGGTATAAACAAAATATATACAGTTATATATTCAAACTTTGCTAGCTATATTTTTCCATTTTAATTGAGTGTATATATGGTAAGACATATAGATTTCAAAATTAGTCCAAAATTCACATAATAAAATATGTACAGATATGTATACAACTCATCCAATTATATTTTATTGTATACATCATATATACATACTTGTGCTCAACCATATCTATATTAAACACATCAGTAATAGATTTTATACCTTATACTTTTATGGCTTTGCAAGAAATAGTTCTAAGTTAAGTATAAATATTAATGCATGTTACAAGTTTACACAATAGTATATATAGATTTTTACACATTGTCATAAATGAAACACTTTAATTTATAATCATTATTTTATGGCATAAACTCATATAATATAGATTTATAAGTTTATACAAATACATCTTAACATGCACTCTGTGTGTGTGTGTGTGTGTGTGTGTGTGTGTGTGTGTGTGTGTGTGTGTGTGTGTGTGTGTGTCCTTTAAAACTTAATTGACCTGATGATACACGCACATATAAAATGTATATTTCATCAGGTCAATTAAGTCCCAAAGTGTATATATATATATGGATTAAATTGACCTAATGATATATATACTAAACCTGATGATGATATATATCCATAGGATTTAATTGACATGATGATATATACATACATACACATACATATATACTTATACATACACACACACACATAATTAATTCCTATATATATATATATATATATATATATGTATGTATGTATGTATGTATGCATGCATGCATGCATGCATGTATGTATGTATGTATGTATAAGTATATATGTATGTGTATGTATGTATATAACATTAGGTCAATTAAATCCTGATGGATATATATCATCATCAGGTTTAGTATATATATCATTAGGTCAATTTAGTCCTAAAGGATATATATATATATATAAAATTAAGTCCTATATATGTGTGTATATATATATGTATAATTAAGTCATAAATCATATATATACATACATATAAATACACACACACACACACACACACACACACACATATATATATATATAAATACACACACACACACACACACACACACACACACATATATATATATATACATACATACACACACACACACACACAATATATATATATATATATATGTATGTATGTATATGTATGTATGTATGTATGTATGCATGTATTTATATGTATGTATATATATATATATATATATATATATATATATATATATATATATATATATATGATTTATGACTTAAGTATACATACATACATACATATACACACACACACACATATATAAGACTTAATTTTTTATATATATATATATATATATATATATATATATATATATATATATATATATATATATATATATATATATATATATATATATAATACATACATGCACATATAGTTAAGTCCTGTGTGTGTGTGTGTGTGTGTGTGTGTGTGTGTGTGTGTGTGTGTGTGTGTGTGTGTGTGTGTGTGTAATTAAGTCATATACATACATACATACACATAATTAATTTATATATGTATGTATGTATACACCTTTATATAAATCGATAAATGGAATAAAACCCTAATTATATTATACTAGTTTGGAGAGTAATTTCAAAATAATCTTCAATACTTAAATTTTGGATTTAGAAATACACTATCATTCCCTAAACTGGAATTAAAACTTTAACATGATATAATATTAATTATAAATGATCCCTGAACATAAAATAATTGGCTTAAAACTATATTTAATAATTCTAAGTTTAAGACCCCAAAACATATAGTCATACCCTACCTAGGTTTAAGACTTAATCCCATGTGTTTATGTTTATATTGATCTAATTAGTTTGACATTAAAATATTTAGTAAAGACTCTATAGGGTCAAAGTAATTTCACACAACTAATGAAATAGTTATACCCTATTAATGATTTTTTACTAGGGTTCCAAATTTGAGTTGAACATATATACATAATTATATCTAGGTATTTTTATATAATAATTCAAAGAACTCATAACTAAATCCATTCAACCTAGGGTTTATTGGGATATATGCTTGCTTATGTCAATGGTTGAGCCATCCATAGGGCCAATCATTTAGCCCATTTATTAATTTCAATATAATGAGACTAACTAAACCCTTAAAAATATTTTCCTAAAATTATCAAAAACTCCACATAATATATGAATTTTAATACATCACTAACCTAATAATAAAAATATACTATGCCAAAGATTCAAATTACTTCTCCCTATAGCTCAAACCCCTTTTCTCTTTTCTTCCTATCATGCTATGTCCCCATCCAATCTTGCTCTCCCTCCATTTAACCTTCTATATGTTATTTTCATGCAAAATAAAACTCCATTTTCTCCACCATATCCTAGTGAAATTAATGAGCTCGGTGAAGAAAACTTCACATGAAACTAACATACAAAATACTAAAGTAAGATTGATAGTCATCATGCCAATAATCCAAAATATAATGATGGTTTTAGTTAACAATTTGTTAACACAAGTCAACATCAATATAAAACCCTAATATCTCAAACATTCCATTTGAAATAATAATAATCCCTTCAAAATTTATGCATGATAGCAATGACTTCACCGAACCCTATAATCTCTATAATTATTAACCATGAGATATACCTTTATAACATTGAATTTCCTTATTAACCATGCAATTGAATTTCATAAAAATTCATTAAACATTATAACACTAATCAAACATAATGATGTTTCCCATAATCATTAAATAATGAAACTATTGACATTGACTTAGCATAGGATTATTAACAATGCCTAAGCACAAAGGCTTTAAAATAATAATTAATCAATAATACTAATATCATAATAACCATGCCAAACTAATTTAATTCCTTCCTTGTTACTTAGTAATTCTAATAGTCATTTAGCACACACAATACCTTAAAATTTCCTAGCAAAGTATTAAGATATTGCTAATTTCAAAGACAGTCACACTTACATATCTTTCCATAGATAGTTGTAAAACATACCATAGACATCCATGGATTATAACTATATTATAACATCATAATTGAGAAAATATAAGTATGGCAACTTAATGTATCACATAACCATATTCAATATGAGCATCAAACAGAAATCAAGGTCACAATAGAAAGCATTTTATAAATCATTCAAATGCATATAACATATTATCAAATCAAAGAAATACTAAAAGTTATATAAATAAAGCACTGAATATAACTACATATTATTTATTATGGTGTGTGTGGGTTTCTAGTTTTTCCCTCTATCATGCCCCAACACCTCCATCTTTACCACCCTCTCTTATGATGCCCTCCCTCCATCACACTTTGAAGGATGGATCTATCACATCCACCTCTCAAAAATGAAGGTATTTAGCCTAAAAATATATAAAATCCATCATATATGATGTAATAAACTAACAAACATGATCATAATGTACACATTATAAAATTACTACTAATTCCATAGTCAACAATCATATTAATTAAGCAACATATAACTGTCTATATTCAACATATGAAATATAGCTTGACCAATACAATAATTAGTAAAATAATAACCATAAAATACACTAATAAAATATGTTATTACATCTAGAGAGAAATTAGGATGTGATAAACCGAAGTTACAAAGAAACGTCACAAGCATGTATGCCATCTTGAATGTGTCAAGTTTGAAGGTGTGGAGTGAAAGGTTTATTGGTAAGTTTTATGTTGATTTTTAATTGAGAAGATATCTAAAGAAAACTAACTAAATCCTCTTTCCTCAAATATCACCCATACATATCTATAAATAGAAATACCAATCTAAGAATAGGGTATTCATGTAACTACAGGTCTAAGTAAACAAATTACAAGTCTATCCTCAAGAATATAAAGAGTAAGACTGTTTTGATTATAATAATAGTGTTTTAAAGTTTAAATAAGATGAGTATGGAATTTATATACTTTGATATTATAATCATACTCCTTTCCATAAGGAGAGATCACCTCATGAAGTCAAAATCCCTTGAAGGAGGTATATTAGGCCTAAAAGAGACATACAGGGCTACACATAGAACATGATGGAGATCAATTGAGATACCCAAGATAACATGACTTATCCTATGACTATATGAGGGACCATATAACATGTGTGTCAAGTTCAAATGGTGTCATAATTGACTTCCTAGTTCTCATAGGTGAGAGAATACAAGAAAGATGTGAGAAGGCTAAGCAGCCTAAACTTCTTCTTAAACCCTACAATCAAAAGAGTTAATCCTAAGACATAATAAAGAATAAATATAAAAATTAAATCATTAAAATACATGTTATAGGTTGTTTCAAACCCATTAGAGTCATTTTTAGTCAAAGAAATCATTTTTAAGGCTTTTAAGATAAAAAATCTCTTCTCGACTTTCACCTATAGTTTGCATAAGCTTGAGAAGGCCTAGTTTTCACATGTAAACTCAAATAAGGATATGTGTGGGATTAAACGTATATTTTAGGAATTAATAAGGTTCCCATACTCCAACCTTGGGGCATTAGTCAAAGGTTTTATGATCTATTCTTTATGAATAATCTTTAATAAGATAGGACACGTTAAACCCTCCTAAAACCCTTAAATGAATCTAATGACTATATAAGTGACCTTAAGTGCCTAAAATTCATTAATTTTACCCGAGAATCATTTGAGTGAAAATTTTACCTCTATTGATAAAATTTTAGGCTAACCATCTTAGCATGTGTAGAGGAAAAAGGGTGCAAAATAAGCTTAAAAACTACATGTTTTAGTTGTTTTTAATGGTTTTAAATGTGTGAAACCTTATTAACTATGTAAAATAAGATTATAAAACTAAGTAAGAGGTATCATTTCTTTACATGAGTCACATTATAATATTCTATGGTGATACAATAGGTTCTAGGTCCCTAAACCATGCTAAAATGTTGATTGTTCCTCACTTGCATAGGGTAATCAAGGTTGTAGACCTTTTAAGGTTATAAATGGTAGTAAGAAATTTCATAACACTATTTAAGACATCATATGATACTCTAAGACATAAACAACACCTTTCTAAGGACTGCAGGAAAATTTGAAGGATCTAATTCCTAGGTAATTCATTATTCTCACAATGATGGGGCTCTCAAGACAAACACAATGCTAATTGATAACCTCTATCATATTCTCAAGTTATTATAAAAAAAATTTAACCCCAACCCAAGGTTCTATAGGTAGTAAGGAGTGATAAATCTTGTTTCCATTTTGCTATCTCGAGACCTTATTTCAAGTGAGTATGCTTTTGAAGACATTGATAGACCTAATAGACAACTAACTACTTAAAGATGGTCTATGGGCTTAGTAGAGATGGTAAGATATTATAAAAGACACCTATGAGATGAAAAATATGGTTGTGGTATCCTTGAAGGTAATAGATATCAGTTCTTAAATATGCCTAGGTATGAGCTAGGTTTCAAGATAGACAAGGGGACTTGAATTCAATTGAAATCATGAGCTACGTAGCAAAGAGGCTACAACATGATGAAAAATGTAAAGATCAATGATACAAGAATAAGGT